>APFE030492585.1:89164-167980 GCA_000404065.3 Pinus taeda | reverse complement strand
AATAATAAACAATAATAATAATTATTAATTAGCGATTAGTATAGAAGAGGCATGTATCTTGTTTAAAAATGTGTAATTAGGTTCAGTCTTCGTAAATATGAAATGCACTTTTGATTCTTATATTTTGTAAAATGAAAGAAAAATTACTATTGTTATTTTTGGAGCATGAGTTTCATGCTCAAGGTATTTTATTTTAGAGTTCAAGCACCCACTGAGTGCTTCTAGGGTTTTTCCTAGGTCAAGAAGTCAAAAGAGTCATTGACATAAGTTGAAGACCCCATAAGGCACATTATATCTTGTAAAAATAATTATTTTTGTTTTAAAAGTGTCAAAATACCCTTCAAGACCAAGTCATCCTAGCAGCTAAGAATTTGACGTATTTTGAGGAGCCACGTCCACCTTAGAAGCCTATATAAAGGAGGGAACTCGGCCTCATTTGGATACATTCACTTCTCACTAATATAAGTGAAGGAGAAGCGCAAGAAAGCTAGAAAATAAGGAGAACGAAGAAAGAATATTATAGGCTAATTCTCTCTCACACATGCAAAGAAGGAAGGCTACGGTTTATTGCTTCAAGGTAAAAATTCTCTATCTGCTAGAAGAGTATCAAAGTTACTAGAAGAAGGACGTATTAAGTCACCTTCTAGACCTAGAAAAGAAAGCAAGTCAAGCGAAGTTGTTGTGAGCACTCGGAAGGATACATTGAACTCATACATGTGGATGCAGTAGCAATCGCAGGGGGCCAAAATTTCAAACTTATAGTACAGGCCAAAATTCTGAAGTTGGGGTTCGAAGTTATGCTACTAGAAGAGATTTGATTGGGTTTGACTTGGAAAAAAGAATTACATCATCAAGAGAGGTTAGAATTGGTGTTGGAAGGGTATTGGTCCTGGCCTAGAGGTCTTGGAATTTGTCAATTGAAGAATATATAATAAGAGAAGAGATTTACGAGTTTTCCTCTCAAGTGGAGATGTTTTGGCCCTAACTTGCAACCTATATCTTGTGTTCTTATGTACTATTGCTCTTTTGTTTTGGTAGTTGTTTGATGATAAGAACAAATAGAATAGTAAGAGAAGAAGCTAATAAATAAGAAAAATAAAAAATATATCACAAGAAATTATCATAGAAAGAGAAATCATCCTTACCACTTCCCTATAGATTTCTCAACATGGAATTAGAGCTAAGGTTGACTAAGGGCATAATGAAGATCTCTACTACATTGAATAAGTTCCTAAAGAAGTGTAAGAAGATGGCAAGTCATCTCAAGAAGGGCATCAAATAAGTATGGTATCTCTTATTTTCTCTTAAAAAGGAAGTGAACAAGACATCTACAAAGGAGGAAGGACTATTCTCGTCGCTCACAAGCACATTTCAAGATGAAAATATTTTGGTAATCGACAATGGAGCTTCAGGACATATGATTGGTCAACACAAGAAACTAAATACATTGTCAAGAGGAAAGTCCTCTTACTCCTTTGAGCTTGGTGACAAAGAGAGCTACCTTGTAAGAGGAATTGGACCTACCTCGCTAGAGCTAGACAATGGAGGAAATATTCATCTCAACAATATCCTATTCGTTATAGGTTTTCATAAGAATCTTCTTTCCATTTTATGTATAGAAGATAAGGGAGATATAATTTATTTCATAAATGTAAAGGTTGTAGTATGGGGTAAAAATTCAGGCATAGAAGATGCAAGGATGATTGGGATCCATGAAGGAAGAATTTATAGATTGTTAACTCCCCTTTCTCAAGATTTGGTTCACATTGAAGTTATCCCATGTAAAATTTGGCATAGAATATTTGGTCATCTTCACTACAAAATTTACCAACCCTAAATTAAATAGGGAATGGGATCCCCGAATTAAAAGAAGATCATGAAGGAGTGTGCAAGGGATGTGCATTAGGTAGAAACACCAAAATACCATTTGGAAGCAGTGCTTCATGGTCAACATAAATTTTAGATCTCATTCATTCCAATGCTTGTGGTCCTATGGCTCCAAACTATCTTGGAGCTCATCTATATTATGTAAAATCCATTGATGATGATTCGAGTAAAACTTCGATTTATTTAATGAAATCCAAGGATGAATTATTTATCAAATTTCAAGAATTCAAAGTTGAAGTAGAGAACCTTATAGAAAGGAGAATCAAGATTTTAAGGTCTAATAATGGAGGATAATACACATCCAAGGAGATTATAGCCTTCTGTAAGGAGTCTGAGATTAAGAGAGAGCTGATAGTCCCATATAATCCCGAGAAAAATAGAGTTGCAAAACAAAATAATTGATCCATTGAAGAAAATGTAAAATCCATGTTACATGATCAAGAATTGCTGAATTTTCTGATAGGTGAAGCTACTAAGACAATTGTATGCATATAAAATCGAAGTCCCCACAGGTCACGAGATAACATGACTCTCAAAAAGAAGTCACTTGGAAGAAACCAAACATAGATCATCTCTAAATTTTTGGTTGTCCTGTCTATATTCACATATCGAAGGACAAGAGAAAGAAGTTGGATCCTTCAGGCATGACGGGGACATTAGTTGGCTACAACAATTATTCTAAGGCCTACAAGATCTACATAAAAGGAGGACACCAAACATGAATTAGTCAAGGTATCATATTTGATGAAATTATTGCATTCAAGAAATATTAGGATCTGCCTATGGACTTTGATGATGAAGAACTTCTTGTATTTGAAGAGGAAGGTACTAGGGAGGAAGAAGAATCAAATCATGAATATGAAGGCCCCATTCAACCCATACAAACTATGGTCATCCCCGAGACTAGAAAGAGACCTAACTAGTTGAAATATGCTCTATAATATGTAGAGGGACACATAGTAGCTAAAGGCACATTCAGGGAAAGTAAGAAACCCAAAATATATTCAAGATATGTAGCATACATGACAAAGTTAATGAGAGAAAATCCATCCACCTTTGAAGAAGCTTTCAATCATCAAGAATGGAAGGATTGCATGAATGAAGAGTATCAATTGATAATAAAGAATGGGGTTTGGGAGATCGTACCTAGGCCTGAAGACAAATCTGTGGTGACTTCCAAATGGATTTACAAGATTAAACACATGGAAAATGGAATTATTCATAAGTATAAGGTACGATTTGTAGTAGGGGATTCTCTCAACAAGAAGGAATCTATTATGAAGAGACATTTTCTATAACAAGGTATACAACTATACACTCACTTGTCTCTTTGGCAACATTGATGGGACGAAACATTCATCAAATGGATGTCAAGACTGCATTCTCGAATGGCACAATTGATGAAGAAGTCTATATAGAGAAAACCTTGGGATTTTTATTCAAAGATAGAGAGGCTTATGTTTCCAGGTTGAATAAGGCATTATATGGCCTTAAGCAAGCACCAAGGGCATGGTATGAAAGGATGGATGCATATCTTCAAAGATTGGGCTTCACAAAGAGTTATGTTGATCTCAATCTCTATTTCAAGGTTGTGAAGGATGAACCTGTAATCATTCTTGTATATGTGTATGATCTTCTCTTGATAGGGGTAGAATTTTGAATCCATTAATACAAGAAGAAACTAGAAACATAATTCAATATGAAGGACTTTTGGTTGATGCACTACTATTTGGGACTAGAAGTCTGCCAAGGGACTTGATGAGATTTATCTAGGTCAAGGAAAGTATGTGATAAAGATGATGAAGAGGTTTGACATGATGGATTAAAAACCTATGAAAACCCCCATGATCACAAACTTGAAAGGGATAAGGAGTTTTGAATAGAGCCTAGTGGATTCGACTAGGTATAAATAATTGATTGACTTACTAATGTACTTGGTGAATACCTGATCAAACATATGTTTTGTAGTGAATGTTCCCAGTTAGTTCCAAGTGGATATAAAGCATGATCACTAGATAACATGCAAGCACATTCTAAGATACCTATAAGGAACAATCCACTACTTCCTAAAATATGATAGGAGGAATGATGTCCACTTGATTGGATGTACAAATTCCAACCTGGGAGGAAGTGAGAAGGATGCAAAAAGCACTATAGGATGAAGTTTCAATTTGGGATCCTCCATGGTCTAATGGATGAGGTGAAAGTAAGAATCAGTTGCTTCGAGTAGTGATGAGGCTGAATACATTGCAACCTGTGAAGTAAGAAGAGAAGTTGTCTGGTTAAGGAAGCTATTGTCCGATTTGTTTGAAGGACCAATGGACCTACAATGGTACAATGTGATCACACCAACAATATAAGGTTTTCTAGAGACCCAATGTTTCATGGAAATATAGATCATATAAGCAACAAGTATCACTTCATTCAGAAGCTAGTACAAGATGGTGTATTATAGCTACAATATATCTCCACTGATGAAAAAGTAGATGATTATTGACAAAATCTCTTCCTAATATGAAGCTTGTGTATTTGAGAGACAAGCTTGGTGTGGTTGATAGATCCTTCCTAGTTGAGAGGGGGAGATAGGAACATCATTCTTGTCTTCACTTGGGAAGAAAGAATGGAGGATTGGGTAAGCACATGGAATTCTATACTCTTTGAGGATGGGGTAGGGAATCCAAGATAAGAGAAGTCGAGGACCAATATTCTTTGAGGATTGGCTATCGAAGATAAGAATAGTCTTGGAAGGACATGCTCTGTGAACACTTGGGTGGAGTATGTGCCTTGAGAGGTAATGATGATGGTGTCTATAAATCATTGGTATCACTAGCATTTTGCTCTGATCTTTTGGAGAGATAAATTTGTTAGTCAATGCCTTGCTATGTGACAATGCTATTTGTTATGATGCTAAACATACGAGTTACCAATACGACTCTTCTTATGATATCTATTCAGATTGAGAATGTTTGTATGCCATTTATGAATACCTCCCTAGTTAAGAGGGCGTGTTGAAAAACGTGTAACTCGTTTCAGTATTCATAAATATGAAATGTACTATTGATAATTGTATTTTGTAAAATGAAAGAAAAATTACTATTGTTATTTTTGTAGCATAGGTTTCATGCTCAAAGTCTTTTATTTTAGAGGTAAAGCACTCATTGAGTGGTTTTAGGGTTTTCCCTAGGTTAAGAAGTCAAAAGATTCATTGTCATAAGTTGAAGATCTCATCGAGCACATTGTAACTTGTAAAAAGAATTATTTTTGTATTTAAAAGTGTCAAAATACCCTTCATGTCCAAGTTGAATGGTAGCTAAGAAGTCAACCTATTTTGAGGAGTCACGTCCACCTTAGAAGCTTATATAAAGGAGGGAACTTGACCTCATTTGGAAACATTCACTTTTCACTCATCTAAGTGAAGGAGAATCACAAGAAAGCTATCAAAGAAGGAGGATGGAGAAAGAAGTTTCTGGGCTAATTCTCCCTCACACGCACGGAGAAGGAAGGCTAGAGTTTGCTGCTTCAAGGTCAACATTCTCTATCTGATGGAAGAGGATCAAAGTTGTTGGAAGAAGGAACTATTAGGTCACCCTCTAGCCCTATACAAGAAAGTAAGTCAATCAAAGTTGTTGGGAGGCCTTGGAAGGCTAAATTTTTCTCACACATGTGGATGTAGTAGCAGTTGCAGACAACCAAAAATTTCGAACCTATAGTAGAGGCCGAAATTTTGAAGCTGGGGATCGAAGTTGTGCTACTAGAAGAGATTTGACTGGGCTTTCCTTGAAAAAACTAAGCACATCATTAAGATAGGTTAAACTTGTTTTGGAAGGGTAAATGTCTTGGTCTAAAGGTCTTGGAATTCATCAATTGAAGAATCTATAAGAAGAGAAGAGATTTACGAGATTTCCTCTCAATTGGAGAGGTTTTGGTCCTGACTTGCAACTTATATATTGTGTTCTTGTGTATTATTCTTCTTCTTGTTTTGGTAGTTTTTTGATGATAAGAACAAAAATAATAATAAGAGAAGAAGATAATAAATAAGAAAAAGTGAAAATATATCACAAGCACTTATCATAGAAAGAGAAATCATCCTAATTACTACCCGATGGATTTCTCAACACCTTTAAGAACATGACCATTCATGAAGGGGCACCTTCCTAGGTATATAAGTAGGATCTCATTTCTAAAAATCATATCTCATATCAACTATTTTATACACTATTCAATATATATGTTTTTTATTCTCAATGGATGTCTTCATGTTCCAAGTGTTTTGAAGATTACGACATAGTACAGAATTTGTTCGTTACATTGGTATCAGAGTTGTTCGATCCTCTGCTGCTCAACCACTGTACAAAGCTAGTCATTCAACCTTTGGCTATTAAGTCTTCATGAACTTCATTACTATCACAATTCAAGTGTTTCAATATACAAGTTTTGGGAGGTTCTCCATTTTTATTTCAGGGCTTTTCCATTAAAAATTCAAAGTATATAAAAAGAAATAAAAAAAAAAAAATAAAAAAAAAGAGGGTATATATATAATATATATATATATATATAATCAAAATAAAAAAATCAAAGATATCCAATAGGTTAGTTTGGGCTGCACAACTACTGATGTGTCCAACCAATGTCGTCATCCCAAAATTGGCTATCCATCCGCCACAATATCCATTTGCACCACTTCTGCAGAGCCCCGTCACCAAAGCAACTAATCCACTACTGCCGTAGCATTCAAGCCATTGCAATGCCCTCCTCAACCAGCCATCGTGGCTAATTTCGTCTTCTACTACTGCACTCTGCCTCATTCTTCACCCTTCTTCCCTCCATTGTTGCAATCCCTTTCATATACCTACAGTTGTTTATTATTGCAATGGTCATTTAACCAACATCTAGCACATTTGTCTAATAACATTCAAACAACATTCAACTTCCATATAGGTTATTAATTCTCTCCAAAAGTTCCCCGACACCAGGGTTGTCTACCGTCCAACTGCCATTCCAAGGGAATGCACCAGAAATTACCAATACTTGCACAATTTGTGGTTAAGTATTTTTCCAACTAAAACTCGAATAAGAACAACAAACGTTGTGATGTTTATAACTAAAACAAACTGTTATTTAATTATTAACCCAAATCATCGAAGTGTGAAGTTTGGGGTTATTTTATTGAAGGGAATTAAAAGTCGTCATTGTAGGAAAAGTGAAGATGTTACTGAATTAAAAATCAAATCAAAAGTTTTGATTATTAATTTAAAGAGAAAGTTAATAAAGCATTCAATAATATCGAAAATAAGTAATATATAAATTAAGAGGGAGTGTTATTTTACATATAAAGAAATATATATATGTATGAAGTTATTAAAAAAAATGAAGGGTGGTATTATTATTAAAAAAAAAATTGTGTATAACTTAGGAAAAAGTATTAAAAAATAGTTTATAAAATAAAGTATTATAAGGTGGAAGTGAAAAAGGACTTATTTATCTTATTTTAATAATAAGGTATTTAATTAAAAGAAGAAGAAGAATAACAATTGACCAAGTAAATAAAGTGATCAATAATGAATTATAAACTAGAACAATGGAAGGAAAAATGGAGTCTAAGTCAGAAATGAAGGAAGACTTCCAGGAACTTCATTTAACTATGCTTTAGTGCTGTTTAGAATTAAGGGAACTCTGGTAGGAAAATATGTTACTATCTCTATCTCTCCCACCGGAAATAAAAATTATATAAACCCAAAAATTGCAAACCAATTGGTGATTCCTGAGTCAAATATAATCGGAAAATTAGACTTCTTGGACAACAAACAATATGGAATAATTGATTTATAGTGAAGAATTGGGTATTATACATTTATATGGAAATTATTTGTTCAATACCTATGGAACAATTTAGGTGATATTATTTTGGGTTCACCCTGGATCGAAACACCGGGGTTCTTTATCCTAAATACGAAAAAGAAATTTTGACATTTTCCTACAAAATAAAAAAATAACACTATAGGATGCTACATTAAAAGCAAATTCAGTAACGCTAGGAGACATGAAAGATATCTCAAAAGTAATTCTTCAAGAAAACCAAAAGGCAATGCAAATTATGCAGAAATAAGTTGAAAAGATTATCACATAAAAAAATGAAGAAGTTATTTACTTCAAGGACCATAACAAGAAAGTATTGACACAAATTAAGAAACTTAAAAATGACAAGTGAAAAGAAAATAAAAGAACTCATCATGAAAGACGTATCAAAGTCTTCAGAAGTAATAGTCCAAGTTGAAGAAAAAGGTAAGAATACTAATACAATCAATATCAAAACTCGAGATAATGCAAACCAGTGGAAGTAAAAATATATTTTGATATTACAGTTCAGATAATGAAAAATCCAAATGAAATTCATACATTACATCAGTATTTGAAGTAAATCCAAATATTTCCTCATAGATGATATGGGAAAATCAAACCTAAAAGAACTCCTTATCGACATTTGAATAACAAGAGAAGACAATTCAATCAGTCTGCATATATGTATCACTCATAAAAAAAAACAATGAACTTATGTTTTGAAGACTACCAATGTTAGTGTAATTCAGTCTCGTGATAAAATTTCACACGAAGTATCCAATAACCACAAGATTCCACAAAATATTGATTTAGGATGGTCATATCCCTTCTTAGTGTGACAATTTTATTTATTACTCAAAGGATCATATCATCTTGTATCAACAAAGATGGCAAATCAAAGAAATTTGAAATATTATTATAATTATTATGATTGAAATTTTAAGAGGAAGGAAATGTTATGAACATAATTTATATAAAAATAATATAAAATAATATTAATAAATAATAAACAATTATAATAATTATTAATAAGTGATCATTAATTAGTGGATTAGTATAGAAGAAGCATAACTCTAAGGACATGACCATTCATGAAGGGGCACCTGCCTAGGTATATAAGCGAGTTCTCATTTGTAACAATCATATCTCATATCAACTATTTTATATACTATTCAATATATATTATTCTTATCCTCAATGGATGTCTTAATGTTCCAAGTATTCTGAAGATTACTGCAGAATATGAACTTTGTTAATTACAGATACATTACAACCTGATTCCAATTGGAATGATGACAAACCAATGCCCTTGACTTTGTATTTTCCATTATCTACAAGCTTAACCCTTTGAGCTATCTTATTTTCAACCAATTCAAAAAGGTTCTCATGAATTCCAATCATGTTTCTAGAGGCACCACTATCAACCAACTATATTTAATCATGACCTACAATGGAACTTGTAAGAGTAAAATAAAATGAGTATTCATCATCAGAATCATTATTTATAGTCCTCCTCTTATGAGAGGATTCATAAAGGTTCTTTGTAGAAGAATGGCACTTCCCTTTCCTCTTTTGATAATTATTCCTTTTATTTCTTTGAGGAAATTCATTTTTATAGTGACCATATTCTTGACAACGATTGGATCAAACGTTTGTTAGATATCTTCTACCTTGAGCTGGAGGAGGAGTTCTTCTTAGTGGAGTAGGTCCCATTCTTGGAGTAGGTCTTGAATTAGGTCTTCTTCTATAAATTCTTTGAAATCTTCCAAAGTTAGGCATTCTTATATTACTCTTTGAGTTGGCCGCAAACGCTTGATAATCTTCAGTTGGATTTGCAATATTCCCTCTGGAAACGAGCCTTGATTCTTCTTGTGTGCAAGAAGCCCAAAGATTGTCAAAAGAAGGTGCATATTCTCTAACACTAATACTTGCTGCAAAAGGATGCTAAGATTCAGGTAGAGCACCCATTGCCATAGCTACCTATTATTTTTCATCTAATTCTTCTCCAATAACTTTGAGTTGATCTCTTATTTGAGATATCCTTACAAAATATGATGCCACAATGTCATTATGTGTCATCTCAATATTATGAAGTTGACACAAAATTATTGATTGATTGATGTTGTTGATAGTGTACAATCCAATAATTTCATCATACATCTCCTTGGAAATTTCATGATCGAAAATATAGGGAATCATATGATCCCTAATAGAGTATATAATGATGCTCCTCACCAAGATGTCATCTTCCTGGAATTTTTCTTTTTCTACTTGATCAACTACTTTAGTAAATTTTCTTATAAAAATGCCCAAGACCTTGTGCCTTGCAAGCACTAGGTCAATGCTAGCCTTCCATGCCCTGTAATTTGTGGCTCCTCAAGCTTTCTATCAAACTTCATGAAATAATTTGTGATGAAGATGTCCAACAAAAAAAAAAGTAAAATCCAAAACTCTTCAAAGTTCTTCTCAACGCTCTTCAAGGTGATCTCAATGATCTTTCCCCTCACCAAAGCTTTGAATCCTTGTTGATTCTACTAGTGCAATCAAGACTAGTAAAATTTTTCAAATTGATAACTACTTATAATGGTACAATTTGACTTCTTATAACATTCCAATCATTAAGGAGTAATACATGAAATATTTCAACCATTCACCTTCATCAATAGAGAAATAAAGATCCTAGTAAATGATAAAACAAGAGACAAGAGACACCAATATTTAGGCTAGCATCTAGGGAAAAAACCACAAAGGGGAAAACCCAACCAATATTTCCTTATGAGGGAGAAATTTAGTTCATTAAAAGTACATTAGAATAGTCCAACAAGATTCCAAATTTTGACGCAAACAAATGCCAAATCAAACTAATCCAGGGAGAGTGAAGGTACAGTTAATGCTGGTCAAAGTTAAGTTTGCAACAGAGGGCCTAATTTTGGCATGAGGTAGCTCATAATAGAGGGCCCAAATTAAGTCAAAACAATAGTCAACAAACCCCTATAATTTTTGGTCAAAGTCACAGGTTTGACTAGCGGCCAACAACCCTGAAACAAGACAAAATATCGGTCAAACAGGGCCAACATATCCCTAGAATATTTTTCCTTCACATAGTCAAAGAGCTCGGTCAAACAAAATAAATCTTTCCCAAGTCAATGTTAGTAAAAAAAAATAAAATAAAAGTTAGTTAAAACAGAACATAAAGACTCCTTTTACACCTTCACACATGTGAAATTCTCTTTGCTATTTTAGTTCAAATGTGTGAGTGATGTGATGCCAAAATGAGCTCCAACGAACTTGTATTTATGTGTCTTAGGAGGTGGTTTTTCCACATGTGGGGCCAACTTGTGCACTTTAGGTTGACTTGGTCAAACATCAAAATATAAATTTTCTCCATTGATTTGAAAATGAAAATATTAACCATAGCTACCATTTTTCAACATAAACCAACCCTCGAATAAAAAAATAGCATGAATAGTAGCATCCTTGTTTATTTTCATCGTCAAAATTACTATTGTTTTGAAAAGATGACCCCACCTATATTGCTACAATATAAAGCAATTTGTAACATTCCTTTTTTTGGGTTAATATTTACACATTTTTCTATTATAGTTTAAACAACCTTGTAACATTGCTAACAGAAACTTTAAAGTCAACCCTAACACTAATAATGACACCCTTATTTATTTGTATGGTCTAAATTACTACTTTTTGGAAAAAATAGCCGCAAGTACCTATTTTGTTACCACATGAAAATTAAATCCAATCATCAAATTGAAAATTTGTGCTTTCAATGGTAGTTTTTTCTTTTCTTAGGGGTTTAAATTGTTACTTTTTTGTGATTTAGTCTTGATAGTTGATACTTTATAAGTGGAACTTTAAAACCAAACTAAAACCAAAGGGATTTTCTATTGACAACACCCCCTCTTATATTATATATATATATATATATATATATATATATATATATATATATATATATACAAAAGAAAAGAGAAAGTACATTTCACATTTTTTTAAATGTTAAAAAAATCAAATATTAAAAAAAAAATTAAGAAGCGCAAATTTATTTATAAAAATTTACATATTTTTGTTTGTTTGTTTTTTATGTGGTTTGAGTTCATAAAATATTACATCAGTCTTGACGTATGGCTTGAGAAACCATGACCCAGGAGTATTTAAATTGTCAAAATCACTCAGGGATTGCAATTGACCTAGACCACACCAACCCTTAACATGATTGGTTTTTTGCCCACAGAGTTTCGTACTGATGACCTTCACATCACAAAGGGACTTAACAATACACCCCATCACCATTTATTCTACACCCTTTGGGCCAAAAAAAAATCTACATATTAAAAATAAAAATAAAAAATTTATTACGAAAAGATAAATATTAAAATAAAATAAAATAAGATTTTAAATTATTATTATTATTATTATCAAATTTTAAAAATTATACACAACTAAAAATGGTTTTATCATATTAAATAATATTTATTCAAAAATATAGTTTTTAAATTTAATTATTTTTATTTTGTTTCAAATAATTATATATTTATATTATAATTTAATTTTCTAAATATTACAAAAATATAAAATAACTAATAAAAGTAATTCAAATTTTAAGGGCATCGACCTCTTAATTTAAAAGAGATTAGATACATTTTATTAATTGCTTTTTATTTTTTTATTTTTAATATTTAGTTATTTTAAATAATTGTTTTGTTAAATAGCGATTTTTGGAATGCTTCTTTTTCTTCTCTTTGATTATAGAAACAAGATTTTGAAGAGAATGACAATTAGAATATCTTCTCTTGAGGTTTGATAGACCACATTGGTCTTAATTGACGTTAAGCATCAATCAACATTATTATATTTTTTAAAAATAAAATTTATTTTGTTTATTAGGGTTAGGTTGAGTGGTCGGAACTCATAAAAATAATGGTGCTCACTTTAATTCAAATATTGATTATCGTTGCTTGATAGGCTTTGTAGGTTATCATAATTGGGTTGGGGTTTCTCTACAACGATATAAGGCAATCTTTTATAGTGGTAATGAATGTACTTCCTAGTTATCAATTCTCTTTCTGATACCCAAAAAAATAGAAAGAAGAAAACAAAAGATAAAAATGAAAAAGTAAATGCTAGCTTATTTTATTTTTAAATATTTAACCATTTGTAATGTTTTTTTAGTTATTTCTCCATTAAGGGAAACAATTAAATACTTCCTATTTTTTTTTACGTAAATTTTTAATCTTCTTCTTATTATTATTATTTTTAAATTTATTTATTTTTGTTAATGTTGCAATTATAAGCTTAAAAGAATAAAATATTGTTGTGGTTCAACATGATGTTTTGATTCGATTTTTTACTTTGAAGGTTTTGGGTTCCATTTGGATTTGTTGTCAAGGTGAATGTATTAGACATGTAATTTTAATCTTGAAATAAAAATGGTGCTACTAACAACACCACATTTTGATTTGGATATTGATTCTAGGGTTCTTTTTTGTAATGGTATCAGTTGTTAAGCCCACAAATTTCAAGTGAGACATAATTTTAATTTTTTGAGAAAATGAGTGTCACTGATAACACATTTTATGATTTTTAGGTAAATTTTAAGGTTTTTATCTCTTGCATTACATACCATAGTTGCATTTTTTTGCAATTTTAACCTCAAAGTTAAAAATGAGTGCTATCCATATCACCACATGTTGAAATAGGAGTAAAAACCACCAAATGCAATTGATAGAAAAACGAAAACTTTTGAGAGTTCTCATGAAGTTGGTAAGTATGTTGCTAAAATTTTAGGGTTTATTTAGTGAATGCTGTTGTTGATGTATTACATGCAAATGCTTGTTCATGAACCTAAGTGGAAGGGAATATTCTCCACAATTGAAGTAGATGTGGGATTTCCTCCTTAGTTCTTTGTTGTTTTATTATTGGTATTTTTATTACATCTATTAGAGTGTTGTGACATTAGCTTAATTCTTTAATAGAATTCACCCTTGAATTTTGCTTGAAGGTGGATCTTATAGGTTCCTTCCATGGTGTTTTTTGGCTTTAATTTCTAACCACTTACACTTGTTTTAGTATTTAATTCACAACTTAATTGTCTTAAAACCATTGTAAAATAACCTTCAAATTCTGCCAACCTTGGACTAAGCATTAGTCCTCCCTTTAAACCACTCATAACACTTTCAAATTTATCATCTATTTGATGTTTGTATATTTTAAATTTTTTGTTTTTATTTAATAGAGATCATATCTTGGAGAGTTCATTCATTATCTTTACAAAGGCATAGTTTCCTTTAGGTAAGCTTCCCTTCTGTCAGAGGAGAGTTGACCTAAAGTGAAGGGAAGGGTTGCTAGGGTGACATTGGGTATCATTCTTGAGTTATCCTTGGGTTTTCACTTTCTGGTTGGGATTTTTATATTCTTGAGTGTGAGTCCAAGAGGTAACATATTTAAATAAAATAAAATATTGTCAAAAATATTTTCAAAAGCATTTACCATTTTTCTTTTTCCTTCAAGGGCTTATTGGCAGTGCAAGATTCCATCAACATACAAGGGATCTCCCTGATATGAGGTCCCAATTAGACCTTACACCATTTGGTGTAGGATTCCCATCCGAAAATAGGGCCCGCCTACCATTGAATTAGAGATTTTCCTTGGATTAATTTATTAGCATGCATGGGCTTTTGAATGAGAAAGAGAGTGTACCTTGCGAACTATTCAATTCTAGATGTATCAAGGTTTTTTCAGTGCAAGGGAGAGAAAATGAGCCTCTAAAAGAAAAGTAATATTACTAATCTAGTGCAAACACACACACATAGATAAGAGATAATTGTTAGACATCAAGCGAAATAGTTCACATAGATGCTATGATCATTAAAATTGTCATAACATATTTCCAATAGGCTCAACACCAAACTCATTGAAATAGTTCAATTACTTTAATACATAAGGAAGCCAACATAAACCAAAAAAATTAAAAGAGTAGTCTCAAAACATCCACGATCTATGCATGAAAATGTGTTAGCTAAATGGATTCAGGTATTAGGAAAAAATTCCAAGATACATGAGTACAATGAACATCACTAGCTCCAATAGTGGGGTGTTAAAGCTATTACTTGCGGCCCAAAAGTATTCTCTCTCTCTCTGTTAGGTCCCTATACTACTAGTGCAGCCCCTTATTTTTATTAGTGCAACCCCCTTATTATATTGTTATGCCCATGTAGTCCCCATATTATTATTAGTGTGCCCCATCGAAGCCCACTATTGTGATTGTCCCTTACAATATTATTGTTATGTAGGCTCTAATTATATTGCGACCCCTTAAACTCCTATATATAGAAAGAAGGCCTTGTCATTGGTATCATTCAAGAATTGTTAATTTGTGTAATCTAAGGGAGATTTCCACCTTGAAGAGGCTTATTTTCAAGTCATTGGTCCATCTCTTCTATTTTGTGAGATGGTTGCATAACATTTGGTATCAGAGCTTTGGATTCTAGGGTTTTGTTGCTTCAAATAGGTCATCGTGGCATGTTTGCTATAACATTTTTTATAAGAAGCTTTAGAAGATGAAATTAAAATCCATTTGAGTTGAAATATTGGTAAACCTTATGTATCAATTCTTGATCTTGTATCACTATATTTTTGGAGAAATGGTCCGAGGAAGTTAGGGTTTTGTTAGCTCCAGAAGTCGATCTAAACAACTGACCTTAGGAAATTCATCGTAACTTTCTCTCTAATAATTGGATTTAAATTTCGTAAAAAGTGACTAAAAGAGATCAAACTATAGTGTTTTGGGTATCATGTTCAAGGCCGAATATCAACACAATGACACGTGGAATTTCATACAAGTTTGCTTTACTGAACCATTCTATAATTGGGTCATCATGGGAGATTGGGCATAACACTTTCTTGGAGGATCCAATATCGATCAGACTTGTGGGGCTGGAAATAAGACTCATAGGGATGTCATAGGAAGAAATTTTAGAATTTGGAGATCTGAAATTACAGAGTTATAATTGTTTCAACATCAAGCTCCTAAAAGCAAGAAAAAGAATGACTCGAATCAAGAAAATAGAAACACCTAGTAAGAAAAATTGGATGGATGATTTGAAGAATGCGATAGAAGCTAAGATAAATGATTTCATCTATGGAATGGAAGCTAATATAGATGGTATCAAAGCAAAATTGAAAGGCAACATGGAAGATTTGAAGAAAGACAAGGAAGGTTTGAAGGAAGGTTGGACAAAATTGTTACAAGAAACGCTTCCTAATGACGAAAAGGTAGTAGAGGAAACTCATGATGAGAACAAAAGAAATTTTAATCATGATTCCAACCTAATGTTGGATTGAAGACCCGCCATATTCCAAATATTGATATGAGGAATTTTGATGGAAAGGATCCCCTAACATGGATACTATAGATCGAGCAATATTTTGATATCCACATTGTGCAAAACACACAAAAGGTACGTATTGCATCTTTATATTTAGACCTGAATAATTTTGTATGGTATAGAGGGATTTGTTCTCGTAAACCATTTTAATCTTAATCTAAGTAATTTCAATCAATAAAAACTTAATTTCAATGCAAGTAAAAATTAACTGTAATCCAAACAATAAAATTTAGAAATCTGAAATCAAACAAGTCTAATTACCATTAAGTATCAAGCTTATGATAATTTCAATATTAAACAAAACTAATTCTAATCCAAGCAATTCTAAACTAAGGAAAATAGACAATCCAAGAAAGGCAAATCTAATCACTAAGTCTAAGTCTCAGGATGCAAGCCAACAAGAATTCAAACTAGTTTTTTATCTTTCCTAACATTCAACTATCAAACACTCAAAGAAAACTAAAAACTTCAAATTAATGTTATCAAACACTTAAAAATCAAAGTTTATTCTAATTTAAAACTAAATGAAATAAACTTAGAAAACCTATTCCATGAAAAACATTAACCTACAACTCTCAATCCAACCATACTTCAACTCTGACTAAGCTACAACCATTAACATCGCGTTATATTATTGCCGAACATTCTTATAAAACATGATATTACAAAACTTGTCTAAGTATATAATAACTTTGTATAAGTACGAAATGCAATATTACAATTTAAATAGAATTGGTTTCCGAATTCACATTCAAACATCTTTTATGCTTCATTAACATAGTCCTTAATAAAAAATTCATGATGAGATCCTTACTCAAATCTAAAAGGAAACAAACTTTGAATGTTCTAAGTCAGGCAAGCATATCAAAGAAACTATTCATACACGGAAAATCATCATTCAACACAACTTTTGCTAATTTATAACTATTGAAAACTAATCTAAAGTGAGGAATGTTGAGCTTGTTTGGTTGGGCCCAAACCATCCAACTCTCACTCTCTTAAAATTAAATCAAATTATAGAATGAAAATGACCATTTAAAAAAAAATAGATTTTGGAGAGAGAAACCTGGCATTAGAAGTCTTTTATTAAAATTGAATCAATTCTTTACATCGCAAGCCATATGCTCCAACTCCAAACCAGCAATATGAAGTTATACTAACATCTGCTCCCTTCACAAAGACCATGGCTAAGCCATTTATAAAATTTACAAAGTGAATTTTGACTCTAACAATCATTTTCCTTAATTTTGGAAAATTGCATATTTTTAACAAATTGGTCTCAAAGATATTGGTATATCTTTCGAACTATGTCGAATTTTGGAAAAAAATTTGGAGGGAACCTAATTTGTCATATTTTGAACCAAAACCTCTCTTATATTTGTCTCATTCAACTCCGTCACCTTGGAAAGCATGCCCGAAATTGGTTTGCTTCTTTTTACAAGATTCTAGAATTCTGGAAAACATTTTTTTTTATGAAACTGCCTTAGAGACCTGCGTGCATCTTTTGAAAAAAATGAATATTGAGAAACAATTTCGGTTACATATAATTTGATATATTGGTAAAATCCCATTTTCTCAGATTTTCCAGATTCACCTCTAGCTGCACGTAAATCGAGGTCAAATTTGGCAGTTTGAAAACTGTGCAGATTTTGAACAAATTTGTTGATTTTATTCTAGAGACCCACATGTGTGATCTCGGTGCAATCCAACTCATGAAAGGTGTTACAACATCATTTTGGACAATAACCTTCCTCAGTTTTCTCAGGAAGCGTGCTGAAATGTCGAAGCCCCAAATTGGTTGCTCTTTGTGCATGAATGCTAGTGTAGGGGTGTTGGTGTAGGAACATAACTAAGTGCAATTAATTGTTGATGCATGTGTATCATTGATCATTATTTCATACACATTCCTGAAACAACAGAAGCACCATCATCAATAATATTTTTGATGCAAATCTTATTGAAATAAAGGAAATAGGTTAAATAATGAACACTTATGTGATCATGCTCCAAGTTTAAGCTACTAGCCCAACAATTGTGCAAAATGATAGCAATAACAATGAAAGCCATGAGTAAGCATTGGATGAGAATGTGAATTAAACATGACAATTCCGGGGCCTAATATCCCCCCATGCCAATCATCTTGCATGTCCTATGCAAGTGAATCAGCTGTTGCTGATGTTCCCTTGCAAAAAAAAAAAAAAAAAAAAAAAAAAAAAACCAAAGTTGAACCATAAATGTTGCTGCAACCATATGTAAACAAATGTTCCATGCTAGATTTGATTGTTCTAAAAGATAATGCATGTTGGTTTGTTTTTGTACTGGATTATTTATTCATTAAGACTGATCCAAAGAAAGTATGATACTAGGGTTGCTAAAAAAAAATGCTAAATTTCAAGGATAGTATCATAATGAAATAGCCAACAATACAAATTTCCATAAAGCATCTCAAGAGTAATCGAGATCAGTAAGGATTCACTTTCAATAGCCTCATTATTATAAATAGAAGTGACATTATTTGAAAGGCAAGAAATTAAAATGGATGGAAATAAGGAAAAATAAGTATGACAAAATGATACCTTCCCACGATGACCATCTTACGATTACCCAAGCATATAGCTAAATCTCCCCTTATTCAATCAAAGTGCATCACCTACACTAAGTGTTGGAAATAATACTGAGAGGGGGGTGAATCAATATTATCAGATCAATAATTTTAATTTCCCAAACTGATTTATATACGCTACTTTAGCTAAGTGAACTAGCATGTACATGCGACTGTACTTAAAGCAACCAGCGTATGTGCAGAGAACTTTTTGATTTAGACAGTTTATCATGTATTGAACTTTAACTAGTATAGTAGAGATTTATTAGATAGTGCAGTAAAAGCAAAATAAAGCATCACACATAAGCAATGCACATGAACACCAAGATATAAGGTGGAAACCCAATGTGGGTAAAACCCACTTGTTGCTGTCATCTCTGTCTTCTTTTAATAAGAAGAAAATATGTTTACAATCTTGTATTGGTGCAGACTCATACCAGTATGTAGGCACCCACCTATAGAAGGCTACAACCTTCTCTCGCTCTCTAGCTACTACTAGAAGGGAGCTACAACCCCCTAGCTCTTGTACTAGCCAATATGTTTACTAGTACGTAGGTGCTAGCCTACAGAAAACTCCTCTCTTCTACCAGGGACCATGTTTCATGAATTTTCATACTAGATACTCCTAGAACACAACACCACAATCTGAAGGCTACGTTTCATTCAATTTTCATACTGGACTCATAAACAACATCATCATCAAGTACATCTACATCAACCAATCACTGAAACTTAATCATCATAACATAAATATGATCATTCAGAACACTGTCACCAGAATACAGTCACCAGAACCCAAAGCAAAACCCAATACTCTACAACAACAAGTAGAAACAGCTGAAACATACTTCATAAGGTATACACTACTTTCATGTGTTGAACCAACATGTATACACGCTTTTATCAAAGGAAATTAGCGTACACATATGTAAATATTAATTCATAATTTTGTAGCTATTCCGAACTTTAGTTATACCTAGATCATATCATTTACATAATAACACATGTGTCAGTATTCAGATCTAGATTATACATGATCAAACCATATAATGATAATTTATTTCAAGCCTTAAGATCCCGATCCATCATCAGATCATATCCCTCATCAACCGCTCAGGTTCATCCTTGGTTCAGTTCAAGCAAAGCACCATAAGCCAATAAAATGCATACTAGATCTCACACTTCATCAAATATTCGATACTTGCACAACTTGGCCTAATGATCTTCTCCTCCTTATATAGTTTTAGGTGTTTCTCAATACCATGGATCAAAACCACTTAGGACCAATACCTTGGACCCAATACCTAGGGTCAATACCTCAGACCAAATATCTTGGACCAATACCATGGATCAAATTACCTTGGACTAGATACGTCGGACCAAAAACTTAGTTTTCCAACATATACACACTTTTCCCTCTGTGGAAGTGCATGTGTAAGTATACGCTACTTGTGTTCAATGAACTTGTGTGTATACACAACTTGGTCAAGGTGAAACTGCGTATACCTTTCTTTCTTCATTCTTTGTAGTTTGATCTATAATTATTTGTTGTTGACATGCTGCACGGTGATCTTTCATCTGAGTGAGTTTCCATCAAGGACAACACCTTATCCTAATGCCAACAATCTCCCCCTTTAGACTTGATGGCAACAAGATCAAGTCACTCCCCCTTTGACATCAAGGGCAAAGGGTGGAACAAGATAATTTCTCCCTTTGACATACACTATGCTAGTCATGCTCCCCCTAAGGACATGCTGAAATCTTTGATTGAGCTTCCCTTTTGTACATGCCGAGATGCACTAAAAACCGTCCATTCTCTTCCTGAGTATAAGTAGAGTCTGCAAAAAAAATATTTTCTAAAAGAATAACATGACTCTATAACTAAACTACGTGAGGATGACCTTCCTATCACCAATGAATCATACATACATCCATCTCCCAATCGAGTGGGAATATACCAAATTTGACTCATCCACCCAACCAAGTGGGGATATACCAATTGTTTATATATGAAACAAACAAGAAATATTACATCATCCATCCCATGTAAAGTGGAGATACAAATTACATCATTTGTCTAAGAGGACTCATATTACTTCCTAGACTTTTACATGACTTGAGTAACAAATGGTATAAATATCTGAAGCCATAGCTGGACTCATCAACCATAATCACAACAATGCTGAAAGTACATGAAGGCTAATGCTCCCCCTGAACCTGTGCTACCTATGCATTGTTAACAGGTCAATGATCAAGGCATCTTTGTCAGTCACATAAAATTAATGAATAGAGCATTTAATCATCAGTATCAGTCAGAGCACCCATATCAGATCTTGCCCCACTGTTTTTCTTGTCTGAAACACATATACGCTCCTTTACCCATAGAAACCCGTGTGTTTACATGACTCTACTTCATGAAACACGCGTATAAGAGCCTTTTTAATGAAAAAGTTGGATTTAACAGCAGGATGATGCAACGACTACTCCTAGATTTTGTCTGAGATATTCAAATGTCTCTCTGTGTAGTGGTTTAGTGAATATATCAGCAACCTAATCTTTGGAGGGAACATACTCCAATTTGACCTTTTGTTCAAGCACTTGTTCACGTAGAAAATGGTATTTGATGGGTATGTGCTTGGTCTTGGAGTGCATGACTGGATTCTTTTAAATACTTATGGCACTTGTATTATCACATAGAATGGAGATGGGTAGAGTGCATGTGATATGAATGTCTTGCAAGGTTTGCATCATCTACAATAGTTGTGTGTAGTAAGATGCATTAGCCACATATTCTACTTCAGTTGTAGATAGCACAATTGAACTTTGTTTCTTACTGAACCAAGACACTAACCTGGAACCCATATAGAGTGCACCACCATTAGTGATTTTTCTGTCATCAACACTTGCTGCCCAATCTGCATTTGTATATGCATGAAGAGTGAGATCTGTATCTCTAGGATACCATAAACCAAAGTTCTGTGTTCCTTGAAGATATTTGAAAATTCTTTTGACTGCCTGAAGGTGTGATTCCTTTGGATTTGCTTGGAATCTTCCAACTATTCCTACTACATGCATGATGTCAGGTTGGGTACTTGTTAGATAATGCAGACTGCCAATCATGGATCTATAAGTTGGTTGATGTACTGCTATTCATTCATATTTGAGTTGAGACTACATCCTATTACCATTGGGGTACATACATGTTTAGAATCTTCCATGTCGTACCTTTTCAAGATCTGTTTGAGATATTTGGTTTGTGAAAGAAAGATACCATATTTATTTTTTTGAGCTTGTAGGCCAAGAAAATAGGTAAGTTCACCAAGCAAGGACATTTCAAATTCTTGCTGCATGACTAAAGAAAATTTTTGACTCATGGATTCTTCATTGCTACCAAAAATGATATCATCAACATAAACAACAATAATTAGCAATTTATCAGTGTCAATCTTTGTATATAGATTGTTATCTACTGAACCTTTTGAAAAACCTTGTTGGTGTAGATATTTTTCAAGAAGTAATACCAGGCCCTTGGAGCCTATTTCAGACCATAGAGAGCCTTTTTGAGTCGCATGCAAGTTTTACATCATTTCCAAGAACGAATCCTTCTGGTTGCTCAATATAAAGTTCTTCTTCTAAATCTCCATTAAGGAATGTAAATTTTACATCCATTTGGTATACTTTGAATTTTTGAAAGCTAGAAGAGAAAGAAACATCCTTATGGCTTCAATTCTAGCAATAGGTACAAAAGTTTCTTCAAAATATATACCTTCTTGTTGAGCATACCCTTTACAAACAAGTATGGCCTTGTTTCTAATGACTTCTACATTTTCATTCAACTTGTTTTTGAATATCCATTTAGTTCCTACAATATTTTTATCATGAGGTCTAGGAACCAATTCCCAAGTATTATTCTTTTCAATTTTCTCAAGTTCTTCATTCATGGCCTTGACCCAACATTCATCTTTGCATGCTTCATTTACACTTTGAGGCTCGGCAGAAGATAGTAATGCTCGATAGCTTGAGGTTTCTATAATAGTTCTTCTTGTTTGTACGCCTGCCTCTTTTTCCCCTAAAATTTGAGTTTTTGGATGATTTTTCTGAACATACCTGGATGGAGTCTTTTCTTCTATCATTATCTCTTCTTCTGGTGCTTCATTGGTTTCTTCTTCAATATCATCGTGATTTGCTGTGGGAAAATACTCCCCATCTTCTTCATTGTCATAATCTTCTGTTTTTGTTTGTTTTGGATTCTTGCATGCTTCATCAACTACAACATCAATACTTTCAACACTTTTCCCAAGTCTTCTATTATAACATTTATATCCTTTACTTTGGGAAGAGTAACCAAGAAGAATACCTTCATCTACTCTGGGCTCAAACTTACCACGTTTTTCATCAATCCTTTTGATATAACATTTGCTTCCAAAAATTTTAAAGTATTTTAGAGTAGGAGTCTTACCATACCAAAGTTCATGTGGAGTTTGAGTGCTATTTACCCGAACATTTTCCCCAGAGGCCTCATAGAAGTGGAAAAACATTCGTGAAGACCAGCAGGCTGCCCAAAGAAGCCTAAATGAGATGACACCCATTCAGCAGGAGATAGAGGTTGATCGAGAGAGTTGGCTTGAGAGGGTCAACATCCACTTAGAGAAATTGCTGGAAAAGGGCAATAGGGACAAATCATTACTGAGACATGTGGCTTTTCACTACATGGCGCGAAATATGAGTTCCAAGGCACGAATCCGAAGTCTAAAGGCGAAATTGAAAAAGGTAATAAAGAAGCAAAAGAGGCAAAAGCAGCTTGATCATCTTCAGATATTGGCCGAGGCATCCTTGGCTCATCATGACACTTGATAGAGGAGGTACAACCCAAATTTCAAGAAATTTGGAGAAAATTTTGCATTTTGAGAATTTTTGCACTAAAAAACAAGGTTTTTCTCCCTATGCGCCGCGCCACGTGGCGGCGCTTTTGCTAGGGAGCTCCAAATTGCAAAAACTTTATATTTTTGGATTTTCCATGGAAAATCATGACTGCTGGTGCATGTCCAAGAAATTTGGGCAAGTTTTGACTCCTGAGGAGGCCAAAAACATGCAAAAAATGACCTCTTTGCCCCTATTTTGACACACAGGAAGCAATCTTGGGAGATTGCAGTTTGGGAGGGGCAAATGGACACCAAATTGAAAAATTCCACTTGGGTTGGAAAGTAGACAGGCAGGGATTTCCAACAAGAACACTTGGGCTCAATTTGGACTTCAGGAAGTTCCTCAAAATCATCTCCAAAGGGGCACAATGCACAGAGATTTTGGCGCGACGCACAGAGGATTTTTGCCCAATTTTTCACCTTCTAGCTCAGAAATTCGGCCAGTTTGACTAGTTTTGCTTCTTGATGTAATTTTTGATCTATCTTGACGTAATTGGATGAAAATGATGTAATTTTGGCACTTATTTACTAGTTCTATATGATTCATTCACTAACAAGTGAAAATTTAGTGAATGAATCAGTTTCCTAACATATAGAGGCAAGTTGTTTTGATTGCCTAGATTTCAGTGCTTGGTTTAGAATTGGTTGAAACAGCTCATAGAATGATGAGCTCGACCCCTAGAGGCAAGGGAATGTGTTGTTCCAGTCTATATATTTATTCTCTAAGTCATTTTCAGGGTTGGACACTTGGGATTTCTTTGACATATCATTGTACATATTTTCTCTGCATTTTTGGCTAAGGAAAGACTAGGGTTTTGCAGCACTGTTTGGGATCCATGTGGCTTTATGTTTTGATGGTGTGATTCTCTCAGTAATTATAAGTTTTTATGTGTATCATTTTCCTTCTCTCATCTTCTGCAATTGAAGAAATGAAGTGTTAAGGTAGAATCCATAGATTGTTATGCTCTGCCTTTATAATTGTTTGATTTTCAATGTTTTCACCTGTTTAAGGAGAATTCTTGAAACCTTCTTGCTCTCCTTAGCTCCTCACCAGTTATATATACCCATTCATTCCCTTTAAAAGCATCAAGACGATCGCCTTCCTTGCCCCATTCAGACCTCTGCAAAAATTGTGCCTTAATCCCCAAGCCCAAATTTGTCTTTCCCTGTTTCAACACAAAAACTCCTAAAAACTCAAATCGAACCCTCGTACTTTATATCTAGCCTAACATTAGCTTCTATTTGAGTCATCTCGAGCCTCATCGATTATCTTTGCCGAGATTGACTCGGAGAGAGCCCTTTCCTGTCCTCATAGGGCTAGCTACGAGGGTGAGCATGGTTTGATGTGGACCTAGAACCTTTCCTTTTTAGCCTGAGGCAAATCTAGGCTCTAACATTGTGAAAGCTATAAAAACTGACTGCATCACTACCAACTAATTGATAGTACATAGTGTCATATATTTCAAGTGTACTATGAGTTGAAACGTGTGTTGATAGAAGTGATACGAGAATGGTTTACAATCTTTTGAAAGTGAAAAACAATTGTCACTTTCAACATCTAAAGAAGAAAATAAAGTATTATAATTGATAGGAAAATTTTCAATATAATATGGGGAAAACAGTAATGATATATCGAAGGTCAAATATGACACAAACATTGAAATTGACTCACATGCCAGGAGACCTTTGTCAAAATTAATATCTCTCCTAATAATAATTTCATTGGAATGTAGTTGAAAAGATTTATAACCTTTTACTTGTTCAACATATCCAATGAAAATGAACATCTCACTTTTTGGTTGTAATTCTTTCATTTTCTCATCATGAATGTGAATCCATGCTTTACTACCAAACAAATGAAGGTGGTTTACATTTGGTTTAATTTTACTCCATGCTTATTCTAGTGTTAGATTTTTAAAATCCTTTCTGTGAGTATGATTGACTATTTCATTGGCACAATTTATGGCTTCCACCCAAAAATGAGGAAATATCTTAGATTAGATCATAGAATGTGCCATTTCATTTTATTTCAATTCTTTTTCTTAGGAACATGATTTTGTTGTTGTGTAAATAGAATATTTTTTTGCATGTGAATTGTTAGGATATTTAAATGCTCATGAGTTAGTTAAGCTCAACTTTGCCTAAGTGTATATTAGGTAAAAGTGTGTTTCTTTACTATGCATCAATATGCAATTGTAATTATCTAATCTGACTATCGCTAGTTCTAGACATAAATTGGTTTGATGATTGGTATTCTATTCCATATTAATGGATATTGATCCATGGATTAGCACCCAATTGGTCCATTATCTCTATTTAAATATCATGGGGTTCGTTTGGTAATGATGAATTATGAGAAACTATATTATGTAAAAAAATTATTTTTCGTTAATAAAATGGTCTCAAGTGGCCATGTTGGTTGGGGCCTTGGATTGTTTCCCTCTTAGAGGGTTTTAAACACATAGAAACATTGGTGTTACAATATTTAATATGTTTGTATGATTGGCTACTTTGGGTGTTCATCTTGTGTTGAAATCCTTGCTTTACAAAACATGATATTAGATCTTGTTTGAAGAGTTGCCCCCTTTGCTAATAGAGATCTTGAGGTTTTCTTACCACATTTTTAGGACCTGCTATTTCCATGCATTTTTGGGTTGAGTGGATTATTTCATTGCATCAAAAGTTCTACTTTTAGTTAGAAATTCTTTTCATTTCACTCAAAAATGTTTCCATTCACTTGAGATATAACATTTTTTTTTATCAGATCTCAAGGTATATTATTTGAATATGTCATTTGTAATTTTTATAATCTATTTTTTATAGAGTTCTAAATTGTAGCAAGAAAAGGCTTCATTTGACTTGTGCCTTATTAAAATGAAGATATTTGAATTTCCACATCAGTAAGGTGGCTTGAGTTATAGTTAGTAGGAGTGACATGACCAAGTCACATAGTTAAGTCAGTCAATTTGAGTTTGTGGGAAATAAGTAGAGTTGTGCATGGGTTGATTGCTAAGATCTAGCAATCTAGTGGAGTTATAGTTAGTGAAACTCAATTATCTATGCTCTAACCATGAATAGAGTCAGTAGGAGTTCAGTTGAGTATTTGTAACTATTGTTAACTCACTTATCTCTTAGTTACCTGGTAAATTTACTAAAAATAGCCCTAGTCATGCATGCAGTTTGAATTGCCTAGTTGAGTGGCGGGAAAAGACATAATTGTATTTATTAAGGTATACTAGTGAGAGTACATAGTTTGGATGTAGAAGTTGAGCCATTTATCTTGGGAATTGCTCAAGAAAATAGGAGCTTCCCTATTCTTGAGGAGTAAGAATTGCACAAGGGAATAGGAGGAAGAAGGAGGCTTATATTGCCTAAGTATTAGGCAAAGCAGACTCAACAGAAGGAGATTAGTATTGTAGTGCAGGTTGAGCTTCAAGGATTGAAGTAGTCGTTGTAATAGATTATTTTTCTCATTTGATATAATACAAATAGGGGAGGGTTTTTTCCTAGTTGGTTTCCATAGTATAAAAAATTATGTTCATTGTGATTGAATGATTGGATTTGTTTCTATTTTCAGTTTCCTTCCGCGGAATTAGTAGAATAAATTTTTGTTGATCGATTTCAGTGTGATTTCATTAGAAGTTGAAAATTTTGAGTTATTTATACATGGTGTCATAGCTATTTAAAACTACATAGAAAACATGTTCTATATCTTCTCGTAGAGAAATTATGAATAAAATATTTGTGGTGTAGGATTTTTTTTAGTGCAAGAACATTGTCCTTCTATGGATTGAGGTTTGAGTATGAATTAGAGGGAACTTCTTATTTCATATCTTAGAAAGACAAAATTAAAGTTGTGTCAGATGACAATGGAGTATTGGAGTACAGACAAATTGATATTCTAAAACCAACAACATTAGATGCACAACAACTAGCTCAATGGAATAAAGATACAAACAAATCCAGGAGGATTATCCTAGAGCGAGTTAGATACCATGTGGTTTCAAGTTTGCATGGCTAGAAAAGTGCTTATGCAATGTGGAAAACCCTCATAGAGTTACTCAAAAGCAACAGTGATTCCATGAAATTGGAATTGAAAGATAATCTCAGGAACATTTGAATGCAAAAAAATGAAACCATTGTTCACTACCTGTCTAGATTCACTTAGGTCAGAGATGAACTTGGAGGAGTAGGACAGATTGTTCCACCATATGCACTTGTGAGATTAGCACTCATTGGTCTTCCGAAGTCCTGGTAAAACCATCAAGATTCAGTTAGTGGAAGAGAAAATATCCCAAATTGGGAGAGACTTTGGTCTGACTTGGTGCAAGAGGCGATTAGAAGAAACACTAGAGATATAGTCTCATCCAGATTTGATGAGGAATAATACTATGCTCTATTTGGAAAAGAAAATAATTCCAATGGTAAGAAGGTCCAAGGTGAAGTAGAATCTATCTAAAACCATGGAAAGAAGAAAGACCTCAGTAAAATTAAATACTTTCACTGCCATGAATATGGACACTATGCAACCAAGTGTCCACACAAGAAATCCATTAAGGAACTTAAAAAAAAATAGAAGGAGATGATATCACATCACAATTCGATTTGGATTTCACCCTCATTGCTTGCATGGAAATCATAGTAAGAGGGAGTGAGTGGTACCTAGATTTTGGTGCTTCATATCATATGACGTAAAATAAGGAGTTCTTCAACAACCTAGAGGAGAAGGACCTAAATTTACCCATATAGCTTGGAGATGATGGGAGGTATAGTACCAAAGGGATTAGCACTATCACCTTTAAGAGGGATTTAGGCTCCCATCTTCACCTAGCGAATGTAATGTATGTGCCTAGCCTAAAGAAAAACTTAGTTTATGTAGTTGTACTTGAGGACAAAGGATATGATGTGGTGTTAAGTAAATGCAAAGCTTATTTGAAGTATGTTTCCACTGGACAAGTAAAAAAAATTGGTGTTAGAGTTAAAAATATCTACAAGCTATAGGTATATTTCGTCATGCATGTATTTATACCTCCATGAGTGAGGTGGGGTGATATAGTGCCTTAGTCTGAGAGTTTCAATATTTGGGAAGGGTCCATAGGAGAGCAACAACAGTTGTAGTAAACTCTTTTCATGGATCATTACCCTTGCTATAGGGGTCCACAATATTTAGTAGTAGAAGGCTCAGTGTCAGTGGATGCATTCAGATCTTGAGCGACAATGCATAGGCTAGTAGCAGTCAGAGACTCAGAGATAGTTATAGCTCAGAGACACAGTTGATTCAGTATTTTGGATGCTTCCCAGTTGCATGTTTTGCAGTGTTATAGTACATTCAACTCGAGTAGGATTGGGGTTGTGGAAAATAATTTTATTTCTAAGAGGGAGAGTTAAATTGTAGCAAGAAAAGGCTTCATTTGAATTGTGCCTTAGTTAAATGGATAAATTCTAATTTCCACATCATCAATATGACTTGATTTGCAGTTAGCAAGAGTGAAATGGCCAAGTCACTTAGTTAAGTCATTCAATCTGAATTTGTGGGAAATAAGTAGAGTTGTGCATGGGTTGATTGTTAAGATCTAGAAATCTAGTGGATTTATAGTTAGTGAAACTCAATTATCTGAGCTCTAGTCATGAATAGAGTCAGCAAGAGTTTAACTGAGTAATTGTAACTATTGTTAACAGACTGATCTCTTAGTTAACTATTCAATTTACTAAAAATAGCCCTAGTCATGCATGCAATTTGAATTTCCTAGTTGAGTGGATGGAAAAGACATAATTGTATTTATTGATGTATACTAGCAAGTGTACATAGTTTTCATGTAGTAGGTGAGCCATTTCTCTTAGGAATTGTGCAAGAAAATAAGAGCTTCCCTATCCTTTAGGAGCAGGAATTGTGCAAGGAAATAGGAGGCAATAGACGTATTTTTCCTAAGTATTGGGCAGAGAAAACTCAAGAGAAGGAGATCAATATTGTAGTGCAGGTTGATCTTCAAGGATTGAAGTTGTCATTGTAATAGATCATTTTTCTCATTTGATATAATTAAAAACAAAGGAGGAGTTTTTCCTATTTGGGTTCCACATTAAAAACATTTGTGTTCAATGTGATTGAATGATTGTGTGTGTTTCTATTGTCAGTTTTCCTTCTACAGAATTAGTAGAAGTTTGTGTCTATTGATTTCAGTATGATTTCATTAGCAACAACAAATTTTTAGTTATTTCTACATAAAATTAATAATTTTTTTTTTTTTTTTCAATTTTTTTTAGTGTTTTCTTCTCTTTATGGTTTTCATATGTTCCTCACCATGTGCTTTGTGCAATCTTGACAAATAAAAAA
This sequence comes from Pinus taeda, assembly GCA_000404065.3. Lineage (NCBI taxonomy): Eukaryota > Viridiplantae > Streptophyta > Pinopsida > Pinales > Pinaceae > Pinus > Pinus taeda. Next base: position 137,998 of record APFE030492585.1, on the reverse strand, counting down.
TAGAGTGGAAAGTGTTTTGCTTTTTGTGTATAAGTTTTACTATGTGTGGTCTTGGAAAAATAAATATTGGATAGAAAACTTGCATTTTCCAACTAAGCTAACGGAGATCAAACCTAGTTATTGTTGAGATTTAGAATATTTTTTCTTGAATATATAATAATATATATATTAATATAATAATATAATTATATATATATATATATATATAATTAATTTATTAATTAATTATTACTATTATTATTTTTTTATGTGGCCCATGTGAAGTTTTATTTAAACATAAATAAGGCTTTTAGGGGTAAGGATGCACTAAAAAGGGAAATACTATTAAAAAAGGAAAACAAAAAGGAAAGAAAAGGGTTTTCCTCCTCCATCTGAGTTTTTATATATTTTATATTAGATTAACTTGTTAAAAGTTACTTTATTTATAAAATATCTTGAATTCAAGTATCTTGTTTTCAATTTTTTTTGTTTTTAATATTCATGCAATATTGAGTTATTTCATAGATTTATTGTAAATTGTATTTCACTTAAGTTATAAAAGGAATCAATATAAAGTAATTTTTTATTTGACGTTATTTTTTTATGAAATTTTATTTTATAAAGTAATTGCATTGTAAAATTGATTCTCACTTTATAAAAATTGATCACTTCATAAGTAATTTATTTGTGAAAGTAAATTTATAGAAAAAGTTAAAGAAAGGAAGAAATACTTTTCTTATTGAACAAGATCATTATATGTCCATCACCACATGAACCAACTTCTTCCTGCCACAGACTGCTTTGGTTGCCTTTTATGCCTTTTCTAAAATGGCATAACTTTCACATCCAAAGTTTGTTTTCATAGTTGTTTTTTTAATCAACCTATTTTTCAAGATATTTCACTAATAAAAATTTATTCATTTTTAGACAAACGTTTTTCGCTATTTCCATGACATTTCATTGATATAATGACAAAAGGGGGTTTTACTAAATGTGGAACATAGTACAATCACATTATTGATATTTTTCAATTTCATCATAATTTCGACGCCTACTGCACTTTGGTTAACTAACAAAAGGATGATATTAGCACATGCTAGTAAACTGAAGAAAGGGTGATCTTCTAGTGTCACACGATCAGTGAAATCTATCATCAAAATACCCATAGGTGTGGGAGTCTTTTGGTGTCGCATGATTGATGATAACTGTGGTCAGTCTACCACTGAAAGTATAGATACTTCGACTAAATGGGTTGTCTAAAGACTCACAGATATTGGAGTCACTCTAATAACATCTATAGGCATAATATTCCAAAAAGTGATGAAAACATTAGCGTTTGTAAATTGATGACATTTGACTTTTTGCAACAAATGTGCTATATCATCGAAATTAACAATCGTTGTAAGAAAGATGAGGATGGAATCATAAGGCCGATGAGGTGTAGTTTTTTTCTTTGAATATTCATATATATCTCTACCCACATGTGATTTCATTAGATTGATTACATAACCAACTGAAGAATCAATTGCTAAGGTTGGTAGGTCTACTCCTAGGTATGGATATGCTATTTCTAGTGCATCTTTCACACAAGAAATCGCTGATGAAACTACTTGAAGGTGGTGGTTAAACTCTTTATACTAATTCTTATGGCTTTTCTTTTTTAGTTGATTATTGGTTATTCCTTGCCCTTGCAACCAATCATTTAGAGTTAGCTATTTTGGTCCCTTTTCTGTGTGTTTCTAGGGTTCATATCGATGGATCATTGGGCCAAGACCTTCTTACCTTACGAACCCTAGTTTTATTCATTGTTTGTTTTTGAATTCTCATTGAATCACTCTTAATATTATGGTATCAAAATGGATAACTTCATATTTTATGATCCGTCGTCACGTATCAAGTTAGCACAATTCCTATGGGTACCATGATAGTGAAGTAATGAATTCCAAAAGTTAAACTACCAAAATGATGCTTCAAACATTGCATGAGAACATGTGCAAACCAAGAGGAACATTGAGAACTACTAAAGGAAGGTTTAATCGAAAACTATGCAATGTTAAAAGGTAACAATCAATACACATAGACTATCAATGAATGGGTTTTGACATAAAGGCTATGAGAGGGAACCTAGGGATAAATAAAGATACACAAACAAATTTATAATCCTTATAATTATTTTGGAGTTCATGGTAAGATATAAAAATGAATCAAAGGTAAAATCACTTGGTCAAATTAATAGCTACCCACGTCGCTTTGCATGCAGTACAAGTGTGATGAATATATATTGATGCATAGTGAATATAAGGATGGTTTGGATGTCTTACCAAGGAGACTTTATTATGGTCTCATTGCATCTAAAGAAAAGTGGATTTTCAATCAGTCTTCTAAAGACCAAAACCATTTACATTTGGTGTTCCATGCTCATAGAAAAGGATAATTGTATATGGCATGAAATCATGTTTCATCATTTCAAACTTCTTGAGATTTGAGATTAAGATTTTATATAAATTTTTATGCAGCTATCATTTGTGGTCTACTTTTAACCTTTCAACTTACCACTGCTATTTTTTGGCACCAATGGATCATAACTTTTAAATGGTACCTTTACACATATTATTGACATATTATCGTTTGTAAAGAAGGGGTAATTACTTTCACTTAAAAAACTTGAGGGGAATTGATGAGGCTCATCAATGGGTAAAATATATGGACCTTAATTGTGCCTCCACCTTACTAAAATCAACTCTTCTCATAATTCTTTACATGTTTTAATTATATTTTTCTTAATGAGATGAGTAAAAGTAAGATGTCATGTCTAGTGGTCTAATGTACATTGATTGCAGGTTTTTGGAGAAAATTGTGGCTAATTAGGATGCAAGAACTCGAATGAGACAAACAGGAGAGATTATAGAAGATAGGATATCCCTCCTTAACTCCTCACTCACTTGAAGATCCCTCTATCAAATCACACCATCTCGGAGTTGCAAGCAACCAAGTCATGATGATCATTGGTAGCCAAGCCACTGACATTTAAGAACCAGTTAATGTCAAGATTGGGAGGCAAGCATCCCTAGATTTAAGGTAGTTGTTGGTAAATTCAGTTGTATAAATAAATAGGCCTAGAGCCTCATTAGGATTCAATTTTTTTGCAACATAGCTAAGTATTTTTCGAGTTGAAATATTGTGACCAAACATTTGGATGTATTTTTGATATGTTAATGCGAATGAGTATCATTCCCTTGATCGAACATTGAGTTGAATGAAAGGGTTGAAGCTCTTAGGTTATGGCCCAACCCTTGCAACAGAGGTTCATCTTAATATATATGTATGCTTAAGTTATCTCATAGTTAGTTGTTAAACTGAATTTGGTGTTGTTAATTTGCAAGTATTGGTAGATTTGATTAGTTTGCTTCCATTTGTGAATAGATGTAACAGTAGAATTATAGGGATAAGAAAATATTCAAAAAAGTCTAATAATGGGTGGATCTTGCCTCACTTCTCCCTTCCTAGGACCATGGCTTGAGGAACAATTCACATTCAGCCCAAAAAAGACAAAATTCTGGTTTCTTATGAAATTTAGGGTTTTTCTGCTAATTAGGTCATCATCTTTCAGTTTTTGAAGATAGGTTGCAATTGAAATTTCTGATATCTTAGGTCTTGAATTGGATTTGATGTTTATTTCATAATGGCTTAAAGTATTCCCATGCATAAAATTGGCAAATGAATAATGAAAATTATGTTTTCTTCTATTTTAGTAACCCTTCTTATTTTGAGATGAATTTATGGACAAATGCCAACAATGACGTGTATGGTGTAGGAGTTTCTATATTACAGGAAGACCTCATATCATCAGCCTCTGCCTAACCATATCCACCCATGATCACCAAAAGCCACTAAGTTCTCAATTTGGATTCTTGTTTTACAAGGAAAACTTATGCTTCTTGAGAAAATCCAACCATTGTAAAGCTTTGGTTTGAGTTCTAAGTGAGTGCCTACCACTCCCTTGCCTTATTTCCTCCTTACTCACCTTCTCCAAGCCCCATACCACCCTTTTAAACCAATCCCTATGCTTTTTTCCTATTCCTGTAGGAAAATAGGGGATCCTTTAGGTGAACTAGGACATCTTGTAGATATCCTGTAGGAAAACCTGTAGTGGCATGTTTTGAGCCTGAATTGTGAAAAAGCATCACAAAAGCTAGGAGTAGGTCCCTACTTGCCTCCCAAGCCATCTAACCCATTACAATCATCTCCCTCCACACCTATCTCACCTACCATGCAACCAAGAAGGATCACCATTCACATTTTTACAAAAAGCTAAAAATAAAAAGCCTTTATATTCATTCATCCACACATCAGTTAAGTGCTTGTTTAGACCAGATTTCGTGATTAGGTTAGTTAAGACTTCACATGTGTTAAATTAGAATTATTTTGAAATTAAGGTATATTAACAAATAGCTAGATGAGTTATGCGTTTTGTAGGCATTTCTTTCAATCTTTCATTATTGTAGTAAGTAGAATTTCAGTTCTCTCAATTACGGTAAAAGTCTTCTCTCTTAATTGGTAATCAGACTTATTCTAATCAATAGAAGGCTGGTTTGAGAAACCCTAGTGGTCTATTTCCCCAGCTCAACAGTGACAAAGGGTGGACCCATTACATCTATTTGTGTATACAACACTGTCACCTCTAATTTTGTACGAACCCCAGGTTGATGAAGTAAAGTTGGTATCCTAGGAGTTGCAGCATCCTTGCTGCAATATTGGCGCTCATTACCTTTTGGCACCGTTGGCAGGGAGTTGTTTGAGTAGGTGTGATTTCTACTTTCTTTCTTCCATTTCTTATCTCTTTGATTTTATTATTAGTTCCATTCTACATAATATTTGTAATTTGGGTTGCTTTCCTTTCCATTTTGTAATTGATTCCATTCAATAGTTAGTTTCAATTCAGTTTGTCTTTTAGATCTTGCAATTAGTCTTAAATCTTGAAAAACAAAAAAAGCACTCCTTTCATGCCTCATAGGAATAGGGATAACTTAGGAAAATTTCTACTAGATACCCACACCACTTCAAACAACCAACTTTCCCTTTTCTTTGGTGGCTGTGAATTAGAGGACCCCTTAGGTGAACAACTAGAGATTTTTGAAGAGCCTATAGGGGAAGAAGAAGAAACCATTCTAACTGACATAATGGATGAAAATAGAAATGAAAGGATAGATAGAGAAATAATTGAGGGTGATTTTCCCATCAGAGAAACCAATGGGGATGCCAAGATGAAAAACATAAGCCCCTCTACTCTTCCTCACTTCCATGGCCTAACCTCAAAAGATCCAGATACTTTTTTGTTTGAATTTGTTGTTAGATGCAAAACTTATGATTACACCTATGATGATTATAAGTTGAAATTATTCCCATCCACTCTCAACGATGCAGCCCTACACTGGTTCATGGGTTTTCCTGAGGATAGTATCACCACCTGGGCTCAGATGCAACAAGATTTCAACAACAAGTATAGGGACTACTGCAGGTCCAAAGATACAAAAGAGGAAAATTTTAGAATGACCTTGGGACATGATGAGTCATTAGAAGATTATGAGGAAAGATTCCACCTCAGCTATAAAATAGTCACTTATGCTAGTCCTTCTCAGGGGGATTAGGGAAGATCTCCTAGAAACCCTAAACCTGATATTAGGAGGGGACATCTACCAGCTACCCTATGAGGATATCAAGACCATTTTTAAGAATCATTCTAGGGCAGCTATAAAAAGGGGTAGGATTAGTCAAATAGTGGCCAACTCATCCTCTTCCAACACATCTATAAAAAGTGAAACTAGGAACATGTTGGAAGGTTTTAAGAGTGAAATGCTACAAACCCTTGACCTGCAGATGGACACTATGCAAATCAAGAGGAAGCAAGAGGAAGAAGAGAGAGAATTAGCCATATTCTACCATAAATGCATAAGGTGGCACCCTAGGAATGAATGTCCATTGAACCTTATAGAAATCTGCTTAGTCTGTGAGGAAAATCACTCCACAGACAAGTGCCCTTCTCTACCTGGACTAAAAGCTGTGTATTAAGGAACTGAAGGGGTGACTAAACAACTCTACTACATAAATCAAAGGAGGCCTCATGGGCCTCAACCATACTAGAAGGGCATGCAAAGGTCATCCTATTCATATTACAACCCTAATCAAAACACATCCATTGCTTCTTTGTTCCCCCTACTCACCCCTCCTTGTCTACACGTTCTCCTTGGTATTTTGCACCTCAACACCATTCCTAGCCGATCAACCATCCATTTCAGCCATATATTCCTCCACAACCTCAGTGGAATGCACCCCCCTAGGGGTGGAGGCCCCCATAGAACAATGCTTCAGCTTTATTGCCTTCACCTCCATCTCAACCACAACTTTTACACCATTGCCCACCTAAACAAACTCAAATTCCTACCCACCAAACCCGAACAATAGACAGGTACAACAAGTCTATAGTAGAGAGACATCCCACCCTGCTTATGATGTGGAAATTCATGAAATCAACCTTAGGTCTGGGAGAGTGCTCCCAGATAACCAAGCTCCATCTCCACCTAGGGAGAGTGAGGAGGAAAGAGAGGAAGATAGCCTAAAGTAAATCCACCACCCTTTCCTAAAAGATTAACCCATTTAGTCCAGCATACCCCATAAGAGAATGAACTTCTGGGTGAGTTGAAAAATCTATGTGTCAAAATCCCACTTCTCCAAGCTATTAAAGATGTACCCATTTACAACAAGTTGATTAAGGGAAAGTGTTTCAAACATCCAGGGAGGCAAAAAAAGAGACGCCCCTACCATTAATGTCATTGGATAGGTGTCTGACTTAATGCTGGGGCAGGTAATTTTCCCAAAGTATTTAGACCCTAGAAGACATGTAGTAAATGTACACATTGATGGCACCATTGTCCCCCATACCTTGATTGATCTTGGGGCTGCCATCAATCTAATGACTAAGGACACTATGCTCAATCTGAATCTCCAGGGATCATTAAGAAAGACCACGACAGTCTTGCAGCTTGCAGACTGATCCACAGTAGCCCCTGAGGGGATTGTTGAGGATGTGATGGTCTCCATTGATTCCTAGGAATGCCCTTCAGACTTCTTAATTATCCAGCCTAAGACCAAATTGAATGGTTATCCTCTCATCCTTGTAAGGCCTTGGTTAGCAACTGTTGATGCCTTCATAAGATGCAAGGCTGGAAATATGACTATAAAAAATGGGCATCTATCCAAATAGTTGGTCATGTACCCTCCTGCTCAGCCATATCTAGAACATGACTTACCTTTATGGATAGAAGAGGAGGAAGAAGATGAAGTCTGCTCCTCCCAAATCTATACTCTCGAAACTGTCATAGGAGGAGGGCAGCCTAATGAAGATGATTTGATTGAACACATCCTCCAAAATCCAACTCCCAAACACCATGTCTCTAGAGGAAGTAGTGAAGGAAATGAAGGAAAACCATTAGGTTGATCTATGCTTAGCTCACTCAAACCCTACTCATGTCAAGACAATAGAATTTGACCCTAAAAGAGCATTGAAAATAAACCCCTCTCTTTCTGTACACCAAGAAGAAGAGTTATGTAATATGCTAAGAGAGAATTTGGATGCCTTTGCTTGGAATTACAAAGAAATGAAGGGAGTGCACCCCTCAGTGTGTACTCACCACATTTACATCAAAGAAGGTTGCAAACCAGTCTAACAACCCCAAAGGAGAATTAATCAAGCTTTCAAGGATATTGTCAAAGAAGAGTTATAGAAGATGTTAGATGTAGGATTCATTTACCCTATCTCGGACAGTGAGTGGGTGCCTCCTCTGGTGTTGGTTCCAAATAAAAATGGAAAGTGGAGGACTTGTGTCGATCACCAAGAGCTAAACAAAGTCACAAATAAGGACCATTTTCCTCTAACTTTCATTGACCAAGTGTTAGATGGTTTGGAAGGAAAGAAGTTCTTATCTTTCTTAGATGGGTTCAACATGTACAATCAAATCTAGATCAACCTAAAGGACTAGGATAAAACCACCTACAACTATCCTTGGGGTACTTTCGCTTATAGGGTCCTTCCTTTTGGTCTATGTAATTCCCCTGCCACTTTCTAGAGAGAAGTCCTGAGTATCTTTGCAAAGCTAGTCCATGATGTCATACAAATTTATATGGATGAATTCACACCCTATGGGTGTGATTTCCAAGAGGCTCTCCTTAACCTGGGTAAGGTGTTGAAAAAATGCATTGAAATGGACTTATCCCTTAGTCCCAAAAAATGTGAGTCCTTGATGAATGCAGGGACTATTCCAGGTCACTCAATATCCCAAGAAGGACTGTAGGTAGACCCAAATAAGATAGCCATCATCAAAAGGGTCTCAACTCGACAAAAACAAAGGGATGTTAGAAGCGTTTTAGGTTTAGCTAGATAATATAGGAGATTTATAAAATATTTCAGCAAGTTAGCTTCTCCCTTATTTGGGTTATTGGCCAAAGGCTCTGAATTGTTATAGTCAGAAATCTGCCAAGCAGCCTTGGACACCATGAAGGACAAGTTCAATACTGTACCTATTCTCTGAGGCCCAAATTGGGCTCTTCCTTTTCATACTGATTCCAATGCCTCTCATAAATCTATAGGAGCATCTCTAGGCTAGAGAGATGAAAAACTACCTTATGCCATCTACTTCATTAGTAAGAATTTGTCTAAAGCTTAGCTAAAACACACATTGAATGAAAAATAGCTCCTAGTTGTTGTGCATTCATTGAATAAATTTAGACATTACATTATTCGTTACCAGACATTTGTACATATCGACCATGCTACAATTAAATACTTGATGAATAAACCTGATGTAAATGCTCAGATTATTAGATGGTTACTTTTATTGCAATAATTTGATTTAACTATTATTGATAAGCTTGGAAAGGAGAATGTAGTTGCATATTTTTTTATCCAGATTGACTTTTCCCGCAGGAGATGAAGGAATGGTTGATGATTAGTTACCTATGAACATTTATTCTCCATTTCAATTCTCTCTCCATGGTTTGCTGACAAAGAAAACTACTTGGTATCTGCACAGTTCCCTCCAAATTTGTCCTCTAAGGAAAAGAGAATAATCATAAGAAAAAGCACCCCATTCACTTGGATTGGGGGTAATCTCTTCAAGCTAGGTCCGGATCAAATTCTGAGAAGATGTGTTGGGGAGGAGGAAGTCTTAGACATCCTTCTGGCCTGTCTTGATGGGTCTTGTGGAGGTCACTTTGCAACCAAAAGAACAACATCGAAGGTACTACAAGTTGGTTATTACTGGCCCACCTGTCACCAAGCTGTAAGGAGGTATACCAGCTAGTGTGATTAGTTCCAAAGGATGGTGAAATGTACCCCAAGGGATGCGATGCATTTGTAACCTCAAGTGACTTTCGAGCCATTTGACAAGTGGGGCATGGATTTCATTGGGCCCATTGACCCTCCATCCAAACAGAATCATTACATCATTGTGTGAAATGACTATTTAACAAAATGGGTTGAAGCCAAAGCCATCAAAGTAGCAACCGAAGAAAAATTGGTTGAATTCTTAAGGGAGAATGTGTTTTATAAGTTTGGGTACACTAGAGAGTTGGTCACTGATCAAGGCAGTCAATTTACATCTCACATGATTGAAATCTTTTTAATCCAATACAAGATCAAGAACAGAAAATCCACCCCTTACCACCCACAGGCTAATGGGAAAGCAGAAGTAACTAACTGAGCATTGAAAGGCATTCTGACCACGGTGATTAGCCACAGTAAAAAAGATTGGGCAGACAAATTAGTTGAGGCCACCTAGACCTACAATACCACTTGGAAGACCACCACTGGCTTCACTCCTTATGAGTTGACCTATGGGAAGAAAGCCCTATTTTCCATTGAATTTTAGTACAACACCTTAAGGATGGCAACACAACTGGATCTATATATCATAAGGGCACAACAATAAAGATTGCTTTAGCTGAATGGGTTAGATGAATTTAGGATGCAGAGGATATCCCTTTGCTTGTCAATGGGTACAAATTAAAAATATACACAAATACCTTATTAAAGAAGGAATCCATCAATAGCATCAGTAAGACAGTGATGGTGGTTGATCAAGTCTCAGCTTCCACCCCACCAAGTCCTTGAAGAAGAAGAAAAAAGAGAAAATAAATAAATAAATAAAAATAAAGAGACTCAGGTGAAAACCTCCATGAGGCAGCTTAGTACAACTGTTGGGTTGAAAATTTCTTTAGGTGGCCCAAGAGTGTTAAAAAAAAAAAATTCTCTGGGTGAAAACCTCTTTTGAGGCACCTAGGACAAGCGACTAGGATGAAAACCTCCTTGGAGGCAGACTAGTTGTTTTTCAAAAAACAAAATTGACAATTTTATTTTGCAAGTGTGAAAGAGGTAGATAAGCACAACATTTAGAGGACAGAAGGACCTACAAAAGCCATATTTTACTTCACCCATGTCATATCATCCATTATCCCCTACTCCATTATCCTCTATACTCCACTCCATATCATTTCAAATAGTTTTGTGTTTTCTACAAGATTCCCTGTAATACTACAAGAGTTTCCTGTAGAAATTACAGGAGGTCATGAAAAGCACAAGAAAAGTAGGCCAATGGAAAGGTGGTGAAACAAGATTGTGTTGAATGTGAAAAAGCCATTTACCTCACCACACCATAATGAATACTTTTCATGACCACGTCACCCCTGTATCCATCAAAGAAATCAAGTTGAAAAAAAAAAAAAGAGGGAGAAAAAGGAAAGAGGAGGCATGCCAAGAGTAGCATCCCCCACCTGCCATTCCATAACCCCATTATCCACTCATTTCAACACCCCTTCTACTCAAATTTGTGGAAAAATGTGAGAGTTTATGGGAAAGGCAGCTACATGACATCTTGTAGAAAATCATGTAGTAGCCTATCCCACAAAAAAGGACAAAGAGTCTACAACCATCTTCAGCACAAGGACTACAAGGATGAGAAAGCTCCTCCAAAGCTCAAAAGTTGCAGGAATATCAACAACAACAAGGTCCCACAATTGTACATCATGAAAAGGAACAAGGCATCAGAAAAGGGAATATATAGTGAAAATATGCAGCTCGAAAAGAACAGTGAATTGGCACCACTCTCCAACATGCATCATCAACAAAGCAAAGGACCCATGTGTATGTCATCTTACCAATAATCTCTCATAAGTATGATATGATAAAAATTGTAGGAATAATGCAGGAGTTGATTTTATAAGTGAAGATGGCCAGCTAACTTGGCCACTCTTAGTCAGATAATGAGAAGAAAAGGATTAGACCACCACAAACGTGGCAAGGTCAAATCAAAGGAAAAAAGGAATGAATCCAAAAATGGTTAAGTTACGGAAGATAAGAGTGGGAGATGATTACGAGGCAAGGTGATATGATGGAATGGTAGTGGGACCAATGGTCCAAAAGAATGCACTCATACTCGGCCAGCCAACACACCATCCAACACAATCATCCATAAATAGAAATAAAACATTGACTCCTATACGAGGAAGGCAAAGGAAATGTCGAGGATTCATCGAAAGAAGATTTTGTTCTCATTATTCCTAAAATAGCACCTATAGGAAACAATCAACATCTACAGCAAGCAGGAAACCTACAAGAAACCTACAGGATACAAGGAGATTAGTCTATAGAGATATTAGTGAACCCTAAGGGCAATCAAATCAAGGGTTATCATCACTAGAACATAGAAAAGTGAGGTAGGTGCCATACCTTCTATATTTTCCATTTAAAAAGAAGAAATCCTCAATTCTATTAAGAATTTAGAGTGCATATACTACATTTCATGTCAATCAAAGTTAAATTCCAAAACTTCCTCACCTACCAGAAGTCTTGAATTGTATCAACCTAGACATCAAGAATTACCAGGGAAATATGAAAGGAGGTTTTAATAAAAGAGAACCCACCAACACAACAAGAATCCACAAGCATCCTCCAGTGGTGGAAATTTTTACAAGGCATCAATGTATGGGGTTCTTTGAGAGGATGAGAGGATAAGATGATGATGTGTCCAAAGAATTTTCCCTATCACTCATACCCCTCACTAGAGCGAGTGCCACTGCTGTAGTGAAGGGTTTATCAGTAGCAATTACCCCTGAGGTTATAAGCTTGATAACTACACTTCCCTTAGGGTTACCATGGAGAAAATAGGACAAGACTAATAACATCCTTGCAAAGAAAAGTTTATTTTTGGAAGGAGAAGAGTCAATTGAAGACAAAAATGGGGTTTTAAGGGAGAATTCCATACCCTTGAAATGAAGTCAGTTACCACATAATCAAATATATTTTGTGTGAAGGGCAATACAATGTAGCTTATGGATGCCACTTCAGACTTCTCCAAGAACTGAGATTTGGAGAGAACACACCTCCTCATAACAAACTGAGTATACCCTATTTTATGTTACAATCCATGATAGACATGAGCATCAAGGTGCAAGAGGGAAAACATCAACAACTAGCCCATCATGGCTTGATCAAACTCATCCTTGAAGATGATCTACACAACTTAAGAATCCCCTATTGCATGGACAACATTTGCAGACATGCAGGAAGAAGGGGAAATTCAAGCCATTGAGTATGACAGAAGCCCTACTAATAGTGAGGGAGAATAAGAAACATAGGATGTCAAGGAAGAATAAACAGAGGAGGAAACAAAGGAAGAAACAGATGAGAAGAATTAAGAAACAGAGGAAGAGACAAAAGAGGAAAAGGGAGGCAAATAAGAGAATGAAGAAGGAAGTGGAAAAGAAGATGAAGGAAAAAAAGAGGAACAAAATTCTACAACTTAGATCAAGGAAGAAGAAGAATCGCCAAGAGTATCTCCAGAGCCTATAAAGAAAGAGGTAATAGTTTCTCTAACTGCCCTAAGTACACCTATCAAATCAAAGGGAAAGAGACAAAGACAAACCCCACTTTACTTCAAGACAAGAAAGATCACTGGGATTAGACAAGGGAGACCTCAAACCCCTACGAAAACTCCAATTGTCATAGGAGACTCAGTGAGACAACAAGAGAAAGCAGTCCCTCTAAGGAAAAGGGAAGGGCAAGGAACATTGAAACAAGCTTCTCCCAAGTCTTCAATCACCTATGTTAGGAGGCCTATCACTAGGTCAGCCTCATCAAAATGGAAAGGTATCCTAGAGGAAACACAAGTGGACCTATAGGAAGTAGAGACAATCCTACAGGAAACTATGCCAAACCTACAAGAAACATAGAAAAGAGATAAGGAAGGAATTACTTAAGAAGAAATGGAGGAAGTGGGCTAAGAACTAAAGGAACCTAGTCCACATCCAAACCTTAGCTTCTACAATAGGTTCATTGGAGGAGGTATGGTGATACCACAAAGGCTAGCCATTCCTCTATTATTCGAACTTGAAAAATAGAGGGTGAGGACACACAGGTGGATGCAAATTTCTAGATCAAAAGGGGTAGAGAATGTAGGCCACATGGCAGAGATGTTGTAGGAGATGGACAAAGAACTAAGTAGCATAAGAGATAGAGAAGAAATAATGAAATCTCAGTGAGAGGCTGAGAACACATGGCTAAGGAAGCAACTACAAGAAAGGGAAGTCCAATTGGAAACTATGGCCAGTTTATCCATGGAGGTAATCTAGTGCAGGTTGCCAACAAAGTCATATGCCAAAAATGGCTACAATTCCAGATAAAGACCCTAGCACAAAGAGGATCTATGCCTTTCCAAGACTACAAAAAACTCATTGACCTTTGTGATCAAAGCACCCTCGAGGATAGAGCAAAGATATCAAAGTTATACCTACACAATTTAGATTTGACAGATTTAAATGTTTGGGACCCAAATCCAAAGTTAGGGAATCTACAACTAGTGGCCTTAGCATCTTGGATGAATCATGAGGAGGAAAGAGCCATAGAAATGAAAAAGGTACTGGAAAAAGAAGAAGCAGAACCCCTTATGATCAAAGAAGAACAATCTAACCCAATGGTTGTCATCAACACTCAAAACCTCATTGAAAATGATCCCAAACTTGCACCAAGAGACCTTGATGTACAAGAACAAGCAGTCACACATTTTGAAGACATGCTAAGATTGTTAAGAGATGACAACTGGAAAGCCTACCAAAACAGATGGAACACCTTAACTTACAACCCAAAAATCAGAGAATATCATTCTCCTAACAGAATGAGGGAGGCACTAAATAAAACCCCGATTTATAAGAAAGCATTAAAAAGACTCAAAGTCAATTGGATTGGCTTGAATCTCAGTCCACCATTCCTTTTAGGTATGTTGGAAGGAAGAAAAGAGGAAGAAGAAAGAAATCAGTGGGAGGAGATAGAGAAGAATGTAGGGTTTTATTCACAGGAGGAAGAGACTATAGTAGAAGCATGGAATGTTAGGGAAGCCACCAGAGTAATGAAGGACATGGACATAGATTGAGTTTCTCAAAGGATGAGAAACACTTTTAGCAGGGGGTGATAATGAGGCTCATCAATGGGTTAAATATATGGAACTAAATGCACCTCCAACTTACTAACATTAACTCTTCTCATAATTCTTTACATGTTTTAATTATATCTTGCTTAATGAGATGAGTAAAAGTAAGATGTCATCTAACGGTATAATGTGCATTGATTGCAGGTTTTTGGAGCAAATTATGGCTAATTAGGATGCAGGAACTCGAATGAGACAAGCAAGAGATATTATAGGAGATAGGATCTACCTCCTTAACACCTCACTCACTTGAATTTATGAACAAATGCCAACAATGATGTGTATGTTGCAAGAGTTTCTATATTTCAGGAAGACCTCATATCATCAGCCGTAGCCTAACCATATCCACCCATGATCGCCAAAATCCACTAAGTTCTCAATTGGGATTCTCATTTTACAAGGAAAACTTCCAATTCTTCTTGAGCAAATCCAACCATCATAAAGCTTTGGTTTGAGTTCTGAGTGAGTTCCTACCACTCCCTTGCCTTATTTCCTCCTTACTCACCTTCTCCAAGCCCCATACCACCTTTTCAAACCAATCCCTATGATTTTGGCCCGTTCCTGTAGGAAAATAGGGGATCCTCTAGGTGAACTAGGACATCTTGTAGACATCCTGTAGGAAAACCTGTAGTGGCCTGTTTTGAGCCCGGATTGTGAAAAAAGAATCACAAAAGCTATGACTAGACCCCTGCTTGCCTCCCAAGCCACATGACCCACTACACTCATCTCCCTCCACACCTATGTCACATGTCATGCAACCAAGAAGGATTAGCACTCACATTTTTACAAAAATCTAAAAATAAAAAGTCTTTATATTCATTCATGCACACAACAGTTAAGTGCTTGTTTAGATATATTTTGTGCTTAGGTTAGTTAAGACTTAACATGTGTTAAATTAGAATTATCTTGAAGGCAAGGTATATTAACAAATAGCTAGATGAGTGATGTGTTTTATAGGCATTTCTTTCAATCTTTCATTATTATAGTAAGTAGCATTTCAATTCTCTCAATTAGGGTAAAATTCTTCTCTCTCAATTGGTAATTAGACTTCTTCTAATCAATAGAAGGTTGGTTTGAGAAACCCTAGTGGTCTATTGCCCCAGCTCAGCACTGTCACCTCCAAGTTTGTACGAACCCTAGGTTGATGAAGTAAATTTGGTAGCCCAGGAGTTGCAACATCCTTCTTGCAATACTGGTGCTCATTAGGAATCATGAAAAATCCCATTTGATAACACTTAGGTCAGATAAGATGAAATGAAAATGACAAAGTGGAACATAATGAAAGTTGACAATATGAAATTACAGCGAGTATTTGAGTCATGCATTGGGCTTGGGAAGATTTCATGGCTTGACTTTCAAGTTGAGAGAACTAAAACACTAGTAAGAAAAATGATTAAGAAACACTCAATCCCTAGGAAAAATCTCACTTGTCATACCCACACAATGGTAAAGTATTAATAAGGTGTAGTAAACGTTCACCTTCTGATGTGGCAAGGCTATAGGCTATCACTTATAATCCATCATTGTGTCACAGGGAACCCAACAATTAGGCTCAAAATTGTATTGAGAGTCTTAATTTAGAACAACTTTCAGATTATGTTATAATACTGGTTCGAGGAGAAATTATCTATTGCAATCTTTAGCAATTTTCCTATTATATTGATGTGTGTGCTAAATGGTATTAAGGTGCTCTTCATCCAAGGTTTCTAACTCAATAAATCATGTGACTCTTTGCTCTTTATTAGGGATGGAATCATACAAAGAAAAATCGAAGGGATGTCATTGTAGTATATCTCATAATTAGAAGGAATGGGAAGAGCCACAAGATACAGATGTAATGTACATTGGGCCATTAGAGATTTCCATCATCACGACAAGAAATTCCTTGACATAAGGGAATTCTCCACATGGAGAGGTTGGATTAGGTGAATTTTTTCCTTATAAATGACATAAAATCTCTAGCCTATATGTATTTGTTTTTTGTACAACAAGAGGGAAACTTGTTAGACAATTTCATTATAAGTTAAAATTACTATAAGCATAAATGCGTACAATAACCATAGAGAACCCACTTGTGGCACATATTGGAAGAGAATCTATAGCTTTGGATTTAGCTAAAGTATCATTTTCATAATTTATAGAGAAAAACATCAAAAGCATGGCTTAAGAAGTTGAAGAGCAAAAAGACATGAATCTATGACCTGGAACAAATCAAAATGGATATCCTCTCTCCTTTTTATAGATTTCCTTTGTGGTTTTCCCCTCCTAATTTTAATTTCGAGTCATTGACAAGTTTCCCTCCATTTTCCCCAAATTATCTAATGTTACATAAGTGACATCAAATAATGGGTTACCTTGTTTAAAAATCACTAAAGCCTACGTGGTTAAATAGGCTACTCTGTCCTCCATTGGGAAATTTAATTAGAATAGGAAATACAAATGCATATAGAATTGATTATTATCTCACTTAGATAAATGAGGTGGTCTATAAAATAGGTAGGGTAGATGTCTTTGTAACAAAAAAATAAAAGACTAGCCAATTGAAAACACTAGTGACATGAATTAAAAATCAACGAATGGAAATGAATAAAGGATAAACTGCCAAAACAAATTCCTCTTAGCCCTTAATATATTAAGTGCTAAGAGGGATAAAAAAACCTGAGGTAATAACCTCTATGTGGTTAAATAGTTTTTTGATTGTGTAAAAACATTGAGGTTGACATCTCAAAGTTTTTTATCTTTCTTAGTGTTTAATATGTTTGGTGTAAGATGAATCCATGTCAATGTAATGTAAATAAATGAATAGGACCAAGAATGAAAACATGAGGAGAACAAGAAACAATTCTTCTCTTTAGGTTTCTAGTAGCATAGGTTGGATGTGTCCTAATCAATAAATATTATGAAATCGAAAATTCATTTGTTAGTCTTGGTAATAAGTTAGTCTATTAGAATCAAGAATAAGTTAATAACACGAATTGAAAAATTCAAGTTTCTAATATTGTTGAAGCCAAAAAATGCCGCCATTTTTTTTGCTTAATAAACTAAAGCTTTCAAAGGACAATACATACCCCCAATGTAACTGCTATTATGAGAAGCGTGAACCTCAATGTGGTTAAATAGTCTTCAAGGATGAAAAAACAATGAGGTTGGGATCTCCATTTTTTTGTTTGTTCATTCTTAATAGATTTGGTTTGTAGATGGATCTATATCAATGTAGTGACAAGACAGGAATAGAAATGAGAATGAGAATAGAAAAGGAAACACATCATATGACCACTAGTCAGGTTTCTGGTATCAGAGGTTGTTTGTAACTTTATAAATAAATTTTATGAAACTTTAAATTGATTTATTAGCATAATTCATAACATAAATTCTTGACTATAGATATCTAAGATTGTGAAAGAAGAATAACTTTATCTTTTCCTCTTTCTCTTAATAAACAAGTGGTTTGAAAAGATCTCTAGGAACCCACTGCCACTATGGAAAAAATTAGACTAGAAATATTATTATCAAATCAATCAACACCAACGTTAAAAAAAAAAAAAATTGGAATTATAAGTGCAATTGACATTAATCTTATTCAGGAGTGTTCCACAAGTGTCTTTATCAATAAACCTTAGGAAGCCCAACTACTTGCTAACAAATAGCATTATTTTCTTTTATTGGGTTAATAAACCAAAGGCTTGAAAGGGTGATAAAATCCCCCTCTCCTTTATTTTAATATTTTGAAGTATGATTATGGAATTAGTAGACTAAAAATCTCGTCACTAAATCAAATGAGCCTTAAACATTCTAAACAAATAGACCCAAACTGCTCTGAGAAAAATCGTATGAAAATAGATCCAAATCATGAGAACATGGATACATCATAATCATGAAACTATGTTTCATCCCTGAGGTTTTCCAAATCAAAATAAAAAAACATTGAACTTTGAAATTAAATTTTTACGTGGCTGTGTACATTTGAGACCTGAGCATTGTTGGAAAACAAAAAAAACACAACTATAGTAAAAAATGTTTAGGATATAATTTAGTGCTAGACAAATACACCAACATTTTCATTCGATGCATCCATACTAGTCTGTAATCTACCATGGATATTCCACTGGATAGTTTATCAAAATAGATCTGATAATAATATACTAAAATTATGAATTTCTACATTATTGCAGTTGTATTAAAACTCTATATCTTAAATTTGACTTTAATTAGTGCATGCATGCTAAAGGAAATTATGAAAAAAGGTAGATAATGACAAAATAATCACACACACACACACACACACATAAGACACAAGATATTCCCTGGGAAACCATTTCGGGAGAAAATCTAGCTGGAAGGTGAGGTCGCTTCACTCTCTTCCTCTGTCTAGAAAATAAGGCTGCAGGTACAAATAAGTAATGCTTATGGCTTGTGGGCTACTATAGTGCACATATCCTCTATGCATGCTTTGCCTCCTGCCTCTCCTGGCTATCTTTTCTCAACTATGGAAAAAAATGTTCTTGAAAGAATGGAATTCCTCTTCCTCTAAGTGGCCCGGTTATAATTTAACCCGATATCCTACTAGTGGTTAATTTTGACTACATTAACTCTTAACTTGAGTTACAATATATACTATTATAGAGTATTTTACATCAAAAACAAGTGGCTAACCCTTTTTCCATGAATAATGGGGGCTGATGCAGCATCCTCCCGAGTTATAGGTTGAAAACAGGAAGGTCAACTTCTGAGTGGCATAACTTTTGCATATGGACTTCAATTGACATGCTTCTTGCGCCATTGGAAATATATATGTGTGTATAATAGCATGTAAATGTGTGTGTTAAAGAGGAATTTTTTTTCCCCCAAACCACGTTGTTTGATGCCTCAAAATGCTCCTAGAAGGTTTTAGACCCCGTTTCACCAAACTATGTCTCGTCGGTAAAAACTGTCCCGTGAGCTAATTCCTCCACTTTTTCCACTCTAAATGCATCGAGATGGATGTTAAACAATATAATGATCCAATCCATATCACACCTCCCCATTTTGGTAGGATTTTGGTCCCCAAAAGTGTTTACTAAATAAGGTGAGGAAAGTTTTCCTCCACCTTCTCTCTAGTGTACCATTTAGATTTGCTTGGAAGTTGTCCCTTCAACCCAATCTGACAAAGTTCATGTTACCCCTGACTTATAGTTTCATACCTCCTCTTAAAAAATGCATCTTCTTTCAACACTTCACGAGCATCTGGTGCCAAATCCTCCATAGAAGGTAGGACTTGTTCGTCTTCCTGATCTAGCACAAAAGGTTCACAGAGTTTCAAATTATCTACATTCACAACTGAGTACATGTGCATATATGGTGGTAAACTGAGATGATAGGAATTATCACCCACCTTTTCCAATATCTCAAAGGGACAATACCTTAGAGCCTTAATTTTTTTTTCCTAGCCCCTGGAACCTCTCTTTGTCCAATTGTAGCCATACCCTATCTACCACCTCTCTGGCCTTATAATTCTCCTGCAACTTCTATAGTGTGTCTTGTACCTATAGATGGACATTACTAATCTTCTCTATATGTTTTCCAGCCCTCAAAGCATCTCCTATAAGATCTTCCCTCACTCCTCTTTTCTGCCCATATGCAATATCCAAAGGTGAAGGTGGAAAATATCCAAAAAAAGTCTCAAATGTCGACTTTCTTGTAGAAGTGTGAACTACTCCGTTGTAAGAATGTTGTATATATACTAGATTTTTGTCCTAGATCTTTAGATGCTTTTGGTTGTATCCCCCGAGTAGCTACACCAATGCCCTGTTGACTACTTATGTTTTCCCATCTGTCTATGGATGGAATGTTGTATATCTCTTAAAATTCGTGTCCATATTCTCCTTCAATGTAGTCAAACATGGATTGAGAAATCTTGTATCCCTATCTAAAACAATGCTCCTTAGTATCCCAAAGTTCACCCAGACTTGTTTAAAAAGAAAGTTTCCTACTTCTTTCTCATTAATGGTCTTCTTACAAGGAATTAAAACACACATCTTGTTGAACCTATCAAATACCATGAATAGGTAGTCATGTCCACTCCTAGTTGTTGGTAAATCTCCCAAAAAGTCCATGGAAATGCTTTCCTAAGGATGAGTAGGTACAGGTAAGGGATCATATAGACCCTATTTACTGTTGTTAGGCCTGTTGGTACAACATAATATGCATCCTCTTATAAACCTAGCTACCTGCTCTTGCATCTTAGGGAAATACACATACCTATACAAGTTAGCCACGGTATTCCCTAAAACAAAGTGCCCTGCAACCTCGGAGGTGTGAGCCTCCCTAATTAGTTTCAATCTCTCACCTTTAGGAACACATAACTTATCCTTTTGCTAGAGTGACCCATCCCAGAGATGGTAGTCAATGGTTTTGTCACCGTTGTGCACATGACTCTGACTCTGCAACTATTGATACACCTCAATGAAGTCCTCATCCTCTAAATATGCCTTCTTGTATTCATCATGGGTGAATGGTTCCATGTGCATAAGAGTCCCCAAAGCTATAATATTTGATGTGGGTGGCCTTGAAATCATGTCAACCAACTTGTTTGTGCTTCCCTTCTTATACTTGATCACCAAATGAAACTACTGTAAAAACCCCATCCACTTATAATGTCTGCGTTGTCGTAGCTTACTTTGGGCCTATAAGTATTGTAACAACTAGTGATTTGTGTTGATTACTATCTCCTTTCCCATTATATAGTGATTCCACTTCTTCACATCTTGTACCATGGCATAGAGCTCCTTGTCGTAGGTAGGGTAGTTGAGAACTTCCCCAAGAAATACTTTAAAATGGTAGCATATAAGCCTTTCTCCCTGCATCAAGACATCTCCCATAATGCCCACTCACGCCTGTCTCCATTTTAAAGGGTTGTTACAAGTTTGGTAATGCCAGAACTAGTGCTTGAATGGTCTTCTTCTTTAGCTCCTCGAAAGTCTTCTACTGACCATTTCCCCACTAGAAACTCTTGCCACTTGTTGTGATGGCATGGAGTGGTGTTTCTTCCACTGAAAAATGAGGCTATGAATTTCCTTAGGTATTATTCTATCTGAATGAAACACTTGAACTCAGAAACATTAGTAGGCACCGACCATTTCATGATGGCCTCCCTCTTGGAAGGGCCTATCTTTAGTTCTCCTCCAACGATCACATACCCCAAATACACCAAATACTGCTACGCAAACTTGCACTCCTTGAGATTTGCTAGAAGTTGGTGCTTCTTCAATGTTTCCAACACCTATGTCAAATTTGAAATATGCCCATCCTAGGTAGCACTATATACTAGTATACCATCCAAAAACACAATAACAAATGAATATATTAAAGGGTGTAATACATCATTATTACTATCATAAATGTAGTTGGTACATTACATAAGCCAAATGGCATGACTAATCACTCATACACACCTTGCCTAATTTTGAAGGTGGTCTTCTAGGTATCTTCTACTTTCAATCGAACCTGGTGATATCCAAACTTCAATTCCATCTTGGTGAAGTATTTTTCTTGTTGCAACTGATCCAATAGATTCAATACCTTGTAATTTATACACATCCACCAAGTCCCATCCTTCTTTAGCACAATGATTATGGGTGACCCACATGGTAATGTACTCGGTTGAACGACATTGTGTTCCAACAACTGTTCCAACTATTTATTTCCCTCACCTACTTCTATAACGTACTATCTGTACAACCCAATATTTGGTAATGAGAGTCTGGCAATAGCTGGATCTCATGCTCCACTTCTCTCTTAGGTGGTAACCATTTAGGCTCTTGGAACACATCCCTATATGTCTATAACAACTCCTCGAATTATTGTTTATGTTTCTTAGTAAACGCCTCCAAGGATTCATTTCCTCTTATTGACTCCTCTACAGACTGAATTTCTCTTAAAAATAATAAAACATACTTATTTTGGAACTGATCAATTTCTTGGCTTGTTTGGCACTTACCAATGAAAATTTTGACTTTCCTTTGTGCATGTTGATGATGAATGATTTTTTGTCCTTGACGAGCCAATACTTGTTGGCTCTTCTCATGAATATTACAACACGCATGTACATGTATGGACTCAAAAACATGACTCCACATGAATCAAGGGGAACCACATCTAGATCTACTTCATCAATAAAATCAGCATTGATAGCAAATCCAATTTTACATTGTTTTGTTACCTTCAACTCTGCATCCTTATTTACCCATCCTAGTGGACATTGGTTTGGATGATCATGAACTTGTAGACCCAAATTATTCACTAACTCTACTGCAATGAGATTCACCTACGATCTTTAGTCAAACGAAGCATCTATCCTTTTCTTCTTGACCTGTATCTTTATATGGAAGAGTTTGGTCATTTTCTCTTCTTGTTGCTAAAGCCTACTCAGATTCACCTCCTTCTGCACTGATGTACAAACAATCTTCTCATCCACATCTGAGCTAATGTTAACCTGGTTGCTTGAATCAGTGTCCATGAGATTCTTCTTCTTATTATATTTCTTCTTGTTCTTTGGGTTTAGCTGTGAATGAAACTTCCAACACTTCTCCTCTGTATGGTCATTAATGTTGCAGTGGTTACACTAGTTTCTAGGATATTTGCACTAGTGTGTTGTGGCTGCCATATTTTTATCTTTTCATTGTTTTTTCTTCTTATTTCCCTCCTTAGAAGTGTCTTGTTGCTCCTTCTGCTTCGGCCCACTTGATTTCACTCTCTTCAGTCCTATGTTCTCCAAGTATTGCGCATGTACACAAACCCCATCCACTGATTTAGGCGTGAACAACATCACTTTCTCATGTAGATGGTAGAGTAGAGCCCCCAAATACTTGAGGAGTACATCTGGCTTCTTTGGAGAGATACCCAAAATTATAACCATCTTCCTAAATTGCGTGTTGTACTCATACATGCTTTGGCCTGACATTTGCCTGAAGTAATTCCACCATATACACTGGTCCTCCATGTATCCAATTAGAGAAAATATGACTCAATGAGGGTTTTGAATTATTCCCACTTAGTCACTAATGGTTCTCCCTCCAACCTCAGGTTTATGTGTGACTGTCTGACCAAATTAGTGCATGGCTCTCTAATTTCAGTCGTGTGAATGAGATCTTTTGCCCTTCCTTGATCTGATGGACGCTAAAATAAACCTTTAGTTATTGCAACCGATGTTTCAGCTTTAAAGCATAAATCTCACCATGATATGTCTTGATATCGAATTTTTTCTTCCATTTTAAACAAGGATTGATTCACAACACTCGAACTAGGTTGATATTTTTCAGGTTCTTTCTTCGACTGGTTCTTTGTTTCTCCCTGATCTTCTGATCCTCGTTCTGATTTTTTTCTCTGCATTCAAACCCCCATCTTCTCCAAATATCCCCAAACTATTTCTTAGGGTAGTCATGAGGAGGCTTAAAATACAGTTTATACCCATGACTTGTTAATCCAGCCACGAAAACCTCACCTGTGTAGGATCACAATGGTCATTTACAGATTCAACAGTCATGATTAGGGTTTTATGATTTTCGACCCTGTTGACTTAGATACCCTACAAAATCCAAAAAAATACTTAAAATAACATGCTATGATACCAAATTATCCATAAAATTCCATGGATATTCCATTAGATAGTATGTCACAACAAATCTGATAATAATATAATAAATTTCTAAATTTCTACACTATTATAGTTTTATTAAAACTCTAGATCTGTAAATTTAACTATAATTATTGCATGCATGCGAAAGGAAATTATGCAGAAAGGTAGATTAATGAAAAATAATGTCACAAGCACACATAGGATACAAGATATGCTATGGGAAAACCTTTTGGGAGAAAACCCAACTAGAAAGTGAGGCCACTTCGCTCTCTTTCTCTCTCTCAAATATAACAATGCAGGTTACAAAGAAGTAATGGTTGTGGCCCATGGGCTACTACAATGCACATATCCTCTCTGTGCAATCTACCTCCTATCTCTCCTGACTTTATTTTCTCAACTATGAACAAAATTCTCTCAAAAAAATGGAATGCCTCTTCCTCCCAATGGCTTGGTTGTAACACAGCTTGATAGCCCACTAGTGGTTAAGTTTGAATACATCAACTCTTAACTAGGGTATTTTGCATAAAAAATAGGTGGCTAGAGCCTTTTCCATGAATAATGGGGGTTTACATGGCATGCTCCCGAACTATAGGTGTTAAAACAGTTAGGTCAACTTCTAAGTGGCATAACTTTTGCATAAAGACTCTGATTGACGTGCTTCTTGAATCATTGGAAATATATCTATGTGTAGAATAGCATGAAAATGTGCATGATAAAGTGTCAAAATTTTACCACAAAAAATGTCGTTTGATGCCTTAAAACGCTCCTAGAAGGTTTCAAACCCTGTTTTTCCAAACAGGGTCTTGCCAATAAAAATGGTCATGTGAGATGATTCCTCTAATTTTTCCACTCTAAATGCATCGAGATTGATGACCAAAAATGATCCAATCTGAATAAAAAAATCCCCATTTTTGGAGACTTTTTGTCCCCAAATGATTTTACTAAATGAGGTTAGGAAATCTTTCCTGCACCTTCTCTCTGGTGTACCATTTAGCTTTTCCTAGAAGTTGTCCCTTCAACCCAATCTAGCAAAGGTCATACTTCCCCTATCTTATATTTCTAGGACTATTCTACAAAACTATATCTTCTGTCAACTTTTCCTAAGCATCTGGTGCCAAATCCTCCACAGAAGGTAGGACCTGTTCGTCTTCCTGATCTAGCATGGAGGCTCATAGAGTTTCAAATTCTCTACATTCAAAACTGAGTGAATGTGCATATATGGTGTTAAACTAAGTTGATAGGCATTTTCGCCCACCTTTTCCAGTATCTTAAAGGGACCATACCTCAGAGCCTTGATTTCCTTACTAGGCCCTTGCAACGTCTCTTTGTTCAACTATAGCCATGCCCTATCTCCCACCTTGAACGATTTCTTTGTTTTTTATTGATCATACTTGGCCTTATACTTCTCTTGAGACTTCGACAGTGTGTCTTGTACCTATAGATGGATCTGCCTAATTTTCTCTATAAGCTTTTAAACCCTCAAAGTATCTCCTGTAAGATCTTCCCTCACTCCTTGTTTCCCGTATGCAATATCCAAATGTGAAGGTGGAAACTATCCAAAACAAGTCTCAAATGGGGACTTTCCTATAGAAGTGTGAACTACTTTGTTGTAAGAATGTTGTATATATACCAAATTTTTGTCCCAGGTCTTCATATGCTTTTGGTTGTATCCCCTGAGAAGCTTCACCAAAGTCATATTAACTACTTCTATCTACCCATCTTTCTATGGATGAAATGTTGTATATCTCTTCAAATTTGTGTCCATATTCTCCCACAATTCAGTCCAAAATGCACTGATAAATCTTGTATCCTTGTCTAAAATGATGCTCCTTGGTATCCTGAAGTGCACCTCGAATTGTCAAAATAACAATTTTGGTGGTTCTTTCCCGCTAATGGTCTTTATATAGGGCATTTGAACACACATCTTGTTGCACCTATCAAATACCATGAACAGGTAGTCATGTCCATTCTTGGTTGTTGGTAAACCTCCCACAAAGTCCATAAATGTTTTTTCCCAAGGACGAGAAGGTACAAGTAAGGGATGATATAGACTATGTTTCATATTGCTAGGCTTGCTGGTACGACAAAGTATGCATCCTCTTATGAAACTAGCTACCTTCTCTTTCATCTTAGGTCAATACACATACCTCTACAAGTTAGCCATGGTCTTCCTTACACCAAAGTTCCATGCAACCTTGGAGAGTAAGTGTCACCGATCAATTGAAATCATTGACATTTAGGAACACATAGCCTATCCATGTTATAGAGTAACCCATCATGGATATGGTAGTCAAAAGTGTTGTCACCATCATGCACGTGACTCTAACTCTACAACAACTGATACACCTCCTTGAAGTCATCATCCTTTGAATATGACTCATTGTATGTATCATGGGTGAATGGCTCCATGTGCATGAGAGTCCCCAAAGCTATAATATTTGATGTGGGTTTCCTTGAAAGCATGTCATCCAAATTATTTGTGCTGCCCTTATTATACTTTATCACCAAATGAAACTACTATAAAAACCCCATCCACTTGTAATTCCTAGTCTGTTGTAGCTAACATGAGCATACAAGTACTGTAATGACTAGTGATACATCTGGATTATTGTCTCCTTTCCCATTACATAGTGCTTCCATTTCCTCAAATATTGCACCATGGCATAAAAATCCTTGTCGTAGGTGGGGCAGTTGAGAACTGAACCATGAAATACTTCAGAATGGTAGCATACATGCCTTCCTCCATGCATCAAGACAAATCCCATAGCATACTGACTTGCCTATATATCCACTTGAAAGGGATGTTGCAAGTTTGGTAATTCCAGGAAAGGTGTTTGACTAATCTTCTTCTTTAGCTCCTCAAAATCCTTCTCCTGACCTTTTCCCCACTAGAAACTCTTGTCACTTGCTTTTATGGCATGGAGTGGTGCAGCTACAACTAAAAATGAGGCTATGAATTTCCTCAGGTACTACGCTGTCCTAATGAAAATCCTAACCTCATGAATAGTAGTAGGCACCAACCATTTCATGATGGCCTCCATCTTGGAAGGATCTCTCTTCAATTCTCTTCCACCGATCACATACCCCAAGTACGCCAAATATTGCTGCGCAAATTCAAACATATTGAGATTTACTAGAAGCTAGTGCTTCTTCAATGTTTCTCGCACCTACATCAAATGTAAAATATGCTCCTCCTAGGTAGCACTATATACCATTATATCATCTAAATAGACAATAAAAATTGAATCTATAAAAGGGCACAATACATCATTCATTAATCTCATAAACATAGTTGGTGCATTACATAGGCCAAATGGCATGACTAACCACTCATACAAACCTTGTCTAGTTTTGAAGGTGGCCTTTCAGGTATCTTCTTCTTTGACTTGAACTTAGTGATATATATAATTCAAGTCTAACATGGTGATGTATTTGTCTCGTCGCAACTGATCCAACAAATCATCTATCTTATGCAGGGGGTGTCTGTCCTTGAGCGTGATTTTGTTCAATGCCCTGAAATTTATACACATCCACAAAGTCCCATACTTCTTTGGCACAATGATGATGGGTGACCCACATGGTGATGTACTCGGTCGAATTACACCTTGTTCCAACATTTGCTACAAGTTTTTCTTCACCTCACTTGCTTCTATAACAAATTGCTTTTACAACCCAATATTTGGTAATGGGGAGTGCGGAAATAGCTAGATCTCATGCTCCACTTCTCTCTTAGGTGGTAGCCATTTAGGTTCTTGGAACACATCCCTATATGCCTATAACAAATCATCCAGTTATTTTTTTTGTTTTTAACTACAACCCTCTAGGGATGCCTTTCCTCTTATTGACTCCTCTACATACCAACGTTCTCACTTTCTCTTAAAAACAATAAAACATACTTATTGAAGGAAATTATCCATTTATTGGCTTGGTTTGCATTTACCAATGAAATTTTTTACTTTCCTTTGTGCATGTTGACGATGAATGATTTTCCGACCTTGATGAGCTGGTACTAGTTCTCTCAACTCATGAATATTGCATCACGGATGTACATGTATGGACTCCCAAAGATGACTACACATACATCAAGGGGAACCACATCTAGATATACTTCATCAATAAAATCAACACTGATAGGAAATCTAATTTTACATTGTTTTGTTACCTTCAGCTTTGCATCCTTATTTATCCATCCTAGTGGATATGGGTTTGGATGCCCACAAACTTGGAAACCAAACTTCTTGACTAGCTCAACAGCAATGAGATTTGCTTGCAATCCTGAGTTAAACAAAGCATATATCTTTGTCTTCTTGACCTGTATCTTTATATGGAATAGTTTGGTCATTTCTTTCTCTTCATGTTACTGAAGGCTACTCAGACTGACCTCCTTCTGCACTAATGTACAAACAATATTCTCATCCATGTTGGAGTTTCTTTCAATCAGGTTCCTCGAATTAGTGGTTGTGATATTTTTCTTATTATTATCTTTCTTCTTGTTCTTCGGGTTTAGCTATGGATGCAATTCCAACACTTCTCCTTTGTATGGTCATCAATTTCATAGTGGTTACATTGGTTGTTAACATCTTTGCATTATTGTGTTATGGATGACTTATTTTCATCTTTTCCCCCTTTTTTCTTCTTCTTCCCCTCCTTAGAATAATCTCGTTGCTCCTTATGCTTCAATCCACTTGATTGCACTCTCTTCAAGCCTATGTTCTCTAGGTATTGTGCCTGTACACAAGCCTCATCCACAGATTTGGGCTTGAAAAACATCACTTTCTCACATAGATGGTAGTTCAGACCCCAAGTACTTGAGGAGTACATTTGGGTTCTTTCAAGAGATACCTAACATTATAGTCATCTTCCTAAA
Organism: Pinus taeda; assembly: GCA_000404065.3. Taxonomy (NCBI): domain Eukaryota; kingdom Viridiplantae; phylum Streptophyta; class Pinopsida; order Pinales; family Pinaceae; genus Pinus; species Pinus taeda. Next base: position 109,008 of record APFE030492585.1, on the reverse strand, counting down.
TTTTTTGGTGTACTCATGCACACTTTGGCCTGACTTTTTCCTGAAGTAATGCCACTAGATCCACTGGTCCTCCATGTACCCAATAGGATAAAACTGTGACTTAATGAGGGTTTTGAAATCTTCCCACTTAGTCATTGAAGGTTCTCCCTCTAACCTCTAGGTTTTTGTGTTTCTCTCCCACCAAGTTAGTGCATGGCCCTCTAATTTCAACCATGCGTATGAGATATTTTTCCCTTCCTTGATTGATGTATGTTGAAATAAACTTCTAGTTTCTGAAACCATTGGTTCAACTTCAGAGTGTTGATATCATTGTGGTACGACTTGATATTGACCCTTGCTTCCATTTTAAATAGAGGTTGATTCATGACACTCAAACTGGGTTGTTCTTTTTCGGTTTCTTTCTTGAACTAGTTCTCTGTTTCTCCTCAATATTCTAATCCTTGTTCAGATTTTTCCTTTGCATTCAAACCCCCATCTTCTTCAAATATCCCTAGATTATTGCTTAGGTACACCATGAAGAGGTTTACATTGCGATTTATATCCATGACTTGTTGTTCCAGCGGCGAAAACCTCACCTTTGTAGGATCATGAGGGTCATTTACATATTTGTCGGTCATGATTAGGGTTTTACAATTTTCAACCCCATTGACCTAGATCCCCTGAAAACTCCAAAAAATACCTAAAGAAACTTTCTCTAACACCAAATGATTTGTAAACTGCTACGGATATTCCACTAGACAATTTGTCACAACATATTTGATAGTAATATACTAAAATTATGAATTTCTACACAATTACAGTTTTATTAAAACTCTAGATCTATAAATTTAACTGTAATTAGTGCATGCATGTGAAAGGAAATTGTGCAAAAAGGTAAAGAACAAAAAAATATGCTCAAAACGCACATAAGACACAAGATATGCTATGAGAAACCCATTTAGGAGAAAACCCAGCTGGAAGGTGAGGCCACTTTGCTCTTTCTTTGTTTGGAAAATAAGGATGCAGGTGAAAAGCAGTGTTGCTTGTGGCCTATGGGATGTTACAGTGCAAACATCATCTATGTGTGCTCTACCTCCTATCTCTGCTAGTTATCTTGGCTCAATTATGGAACAAAATGGTCTTGAAAGAATGGAATTCCTTTTCCTCCTATTGGCCTGGTTATAACACAACTTGATAGCCTAATAGTGGTTACACTTGAATACATCAACTCTAAACTTGATCCAAACTGGATAATTATATTTTTTTTCATCCAGATCAATGCATTTAGAGTGGAGAAAGTGGAGGAATCAGCTCACAGGACTGTTTTTACCCACGGGACCTAGTTTGGCGAAACAGGATCTGAAACCTTATGGGAGAGTTTTGAGGCATCAAAATTAGCTTTTTGGGTAAAAATTTGCCACTTTAGTGCAACATATTTTCATGATATTCTACACATAAATACCTTTCCAATGGTGTAAGAAGCACGTCAATCGGAGTCTGTATGCAAAAGTTATGCCACTCAAAAGTTGACCTTCCTGTTTTCACACCTATAGTTTGGGAGGATGCCACGTCAACCCCCATTATTCATGGAAAATGGGATTGCCACATGTTTTTGATGTAAAAGACTCTACAAGATTCTATATTGTAACTCTAATTAAGAGTTGATGTAGTCAAAATTAACCACTAGTAGGCTATTGGGCTTTGTTATAACTAGGCCACTAGGAGGAAGAGGCATTCCCTTATTTTGAGAGAATTTTGTTCCATAGATGAGAAAATATAGCTAGAAAAGATATGAGGTAGAGCACAAAGAGAGGATCTACGCACTGTAGCAACCATGGGCAAAATGCATTACTTCTTTGTACCTTTAGCCATATTTCAAGACAAAGAAAGAGAGCGAAATGACCTCACCTTCTAGCTGGGTTTTCTCCCGAAAGGGTTTCCTAGAGAGAATATCTTGTGTCTTATGTGTGTGTGAGATTATTTTGTTGTTATCTACTTTTCTGCATAATTTCCATTCACGTGCATGCACTAATTACAGTAAAATCCACAGATCTTAAAGTTTAATAAACCACAACAGTGTAGAATTTTTCAGAGTTTCAATATATTATTATTAGATTTGTTGTGATGAATTATCCAGTGGAATATCCATGACAATTTATGGATTATTTGGTATTATAGCTGGTTCCTTTGGGTATTTATGGATATTTGGAGGGGATATAGGGTGGCAAGGTCAAAAATCATAAAACGCTAGCCATGGCCGACTGTAAACAAACCTCGTGATCCTACAGAGGTGAGGTTTTCGTGGCTCGAACAATAAGTCATAGATATAAAACACAATGTAAACCTCCTCATGGTGGCCACAAGTAATAAGTTGGGGATATTTGGAGAAGATGGGGGTTCGAATGCATAGAACAAATCAGAAGGGGGATTAGGATATCGGGAAGACATGAAGAACCAACTAAAGAAACAATCCAGAAAAGATCAACCCAGTTCGATTTTCATGAATCAATCCCTATTAAAAAAGGAAGCAAAAGCCGATATAAAGCCGTACCACAGTGAGATCGACACTCTGAAGCTGAACCACTAGTTACAACAATTGAAATTTTATTTCAGTGTCCATAAGATTGAGGAAGGGAAAAATATTTCATTCACGCGGCTGAAATTAGACAACCATGCACTGACTTGGTGGGAGAGCCACATGGAAACCTTGAAGTTTGAGGGAGAACCTCCAATGATTAAGTGAGAGGATTTAAAAACCATCATTAAGTCACAATTTTATACCGTTGGGTACGTGGAGGACCAGTGGATCAGGTGGCATTACTTCAGGACAAAGTTGGGCCAAAGTGTACAAGAGTACACCACAGAATTCAGAAATATGGCTATAATGTTGGGTATCTCTCCAAATAACCTAGATGTACTCCTCAAGTATTTGGGGGGTCTGCACTGCCATCTGCATCAGCAAGTGATGTTGTTCAAGCCCAAATCAGTGGGTGAGGCTTATGTACAAGCACAATACTTAGAGAACATAAGCTTGAAAAGGGCACAATCAAGTGGATCGAAGTAGAAGGAGCAACAAGAAGCTCCTAAGGAGGGGAAGAAGCAACAAAAAGGGGGAAAATATAAAAAGATGACAACACACCAGCACAAAATTCCTAGCAACCAATGTAAGAACTACAATATTGATGGCCATATAGAGGAGAAGTATTAGAAGTTGCATCCAGAGCTAAACCTTAATAACAAAGAGAAAGATAATGTAAGGTCCCATCTTACCAACCATCAATAGTATAGAGAAGTAAAGGTCACATTGAATATTATTACTCAATTTTTATTTTTATTTTTTTTCACTCATAATATGACTAACCTAGATATCATGTAATCATGTTCCTTCAGCTATTTCAATGTAAGAATATAACATAAGAAGTCGGGGATAAATTTCCATTAATGTCAAAAAATATATTGACCCAACAACCTTTCCAAATTCATCAATTAAAATTCCCAATCCTAATTATTAAGTTAATGGTTCAATTGTGAGAATTGTATAATGAATGTTACAACAAGAGAAACTAATGTTACCAACTCAAAAGCATACTATTCTTCAAAATGTGCTAAGTAAAACAATGGACCTACATAAATTGGGCACAAGTAGTTTTTTTCTACAGTCATTGAAGCACAAGAGTGCACCCATGAATACATGTAGCTCATACGAAACTTATTATGCTTATTTGCACAAATTCCTATAGAATTAGTCACTATAAAATTGTTTCCAACAACAACCATTTTTTTAAATGAAAGCTTTAGATAATAAAAGTAACAATTGTCCTATTCTTTATTCACACTTCAACAACTTCTGAAATCCATTTTCACATTCATACAAAAACTTGCAGACATAGGAAGCTACATCCATTAAATAATCTATTCATAAATTTTCCAGTGCATAAAAGCTACAGTAAGTAGGACATTTACTCTAACAATTTGTATGCACAAAAATTACATCCATTGAAGTTTTGAAAAACACTTTGTAAGCATGAAATCTGCAAGCTACAACCATTGAGTCCTTTTGACAAACTCTTTGCAAGAATACAATCTACACCCGTTGAAGCATTTTGACAAACACTTTGCAAACATGCAATCTATAGCCATTGAGGCATTTTGTCAAACACTTGGAAGCCAAAATATCTTAAGGAAATTTCACATGAATATATGATTCTCCCTCAACCTATTTATCTCACAAAATTTATAGATTAATTCTTCAAATGAAAAAATATTAAAACAGGGACTAAATCATCTTATTCTTTCACCCAAAACTTGATAACATGCATGCACAATTGGCAACAACAATTTGCAAAATCACCTAGATTTACAATTTGGGTTTTGAAAAGTGTCGTTTTGGAATCAAATTGAGGGTTACAAGTCCTTATGGCACAGACAATCACTGATGTTTTCTTGAATTCATACGAAACCACGCATAGATGCATTTTTAAAAACTAGCAAACACGCTGAATCCAAAAATTTCATTTACAAATTTTGTCAAATAGATGGCATGCAAGCTTGAATCTACTGCTATGAAAAGAAAATAACAACCTATAATTAAATTATAATTAATTATGTATTGTCTAAATGCCTTTCAAAATCATTTCATCCATTGTAAGTGAATTGAAGGGCTTTGATATTCATCAAGCATTATTTTCATTCAATCATTCCTACAAACCCATGGCAAGCATATTGAACTATTGCAATAATGATTGAAAATTACCTCAATGATTCTCTTTAAAACTCTTGGCTTCCATCTTCTTTTTTAGCATTTTTATTTCAACGACTGATATAGTGAATCCTCCTGGTATATTTCAGGTATGCATCAATTTCTTGCTCTGGTAGGCTACAAGTTAACACTTATTCATGCATAATGATAAAACAATAGCATTTAACATTCACGGATTCTGTCAAACACTTTGCAAATATCTTGAAACCCTTTCTAAAAAATGACTCCAATTACATGAAACAAAACCATAACTCATGAACTCTTACCCAAATCCTTTGGAATTTCTTTATTGTAATTACCTTCAGCAATATTTGGGTTTCCTTTCTCAAATGCTACAATACCAATGCTAATACAATAGACTACACCAATAATAATTCCATAACATCTTGAGATCTAGACATCCGTTCATATAGACCACTCTTAGTCTTCATTTTCAACTATCCAATAAGATTCCAATTAACATGTGCTTAAACCAAAATTAGATTCTTACAACAATTTAAGTTTATAATTTTTATTTTATGCTAATGCTATACTATAATTTTAGGACAATAAAAATTATACCTGAAGAGGTATTCAACTCTAATCACTGAGAATATGATCCATCTTTGATCCCTTAACCAACTCATTTGAACCACCCAGTTTTCCACCCAATCATACCTAGGGAGAACTTCTCCCCCTAGAACCCCCTGAGTTGTAAGAGCTCACAAACAATACCAAAATATAGCAGTAGAGAGATATCAAAGGCAATCCGAGGAAGATAAGTTTCACTTCCTCCCAACACCACTCATGGACAGCCCCACCAGGTACAGCTACTTAGTAATTAATTTTAGGAATTTCAAAATAATTTCAAAAGTAATTGGATACTCTCCAACTCTCTCACTCATAATATTTTTCAAATCTCTCCAACTCCTGGTATCATAATGCACCTCCCCCCAAGTGAGAATACATGAGACACATGTATAGGAGGAGAAACAAATTCTTGTCATAAAGGAGGAGCAATATGCATGCGTTGTATTCCATATAGAGGAGTGTAACTCATGCCATTAAAGAGAGGTATGCATGCCTTAGTTAAGGAGAGTGTAACATATGTATTAAAGAGAGTGTAAGAGGAATATGCCATTATTTGATGAGTGCATAAAAGAGAGTGTAATGTATTGCTAAAAGAGAGAGAGAGAGAGTTACATAGAGCCATGAGAGTGGTCAAGGAGAGAGGTGTGAAATGATTGAGGAGATGAAGGTGACATATCATTCCCTTTTTATAATAATATAATAGTCTCATAAAAGATAATAATAATATTAATAATATTGAGGATTAAGTTGAGATTAAACTATTAGGATTGATTAATGATAAATTAAGTGATTTTCCTTCAACTCTGCTTGATTACCAATTTATGTAAGGTGATTTACTACTTTTGGAAAGTTGTACTTGAGATTCTAGACATGACTTTATATTTTTAGAAAGCCACTCTAGAATTGTCCAGAATGATATTTTATTAGGGAAATTCTTCCCTGAGCTTCCCATGGCTATTATTTTTCTTCTAGAGAATAGGGATTTCGTACCCCTATTTCATGCACCTTTGTGCCTTAGTAGATCGAGGACTCCATGCCCTGATCTACTCCAAATATCCAAGATTCTACACCTTGATATTTTTTAAATATTCAGGATTCCACACCCTAAACATTTTATTATAGATCCAAGACTCCACGTCTTTATCTTTCATGGGTTTAGGACTCTGTGCCTTAATCCTTTTATTATAGATCCAAAACTCCACGTATTTACTTTTCATGGATTTAGGACTCAACGCCCTAAATTTGATGGCTTCTCATCTACTCTACTTTTAAACTTTGTGCTTCACCTTAAGGTACTAGTTGTGAGCTCATACCCATCTGATGGTTCGTTGGTAAGGTCTAGTTCCAAGACCAAGAATTGTGCATGACTTCCTCAGTCATTTTGGTTTTGAAGAAATGACTTCCACAATCATTTATAATTTGAACATCCTTGTTTACAAATAACCACATCCCCTGTCACATCCTACTCAATATAGGATTAAGCATATATAATCATACAAATCATGTATCATGACTTCCATGGTCATTTTATAATTTGAGCATTCTTGTTTGTAAATAACCACATCCCCTGTCACATCCTGCTCAATACAAGATTAAGCATATATAATCATACAAATCATGTATCATCTAGAAATCATAATTCACATAACCATGATCATCCATGGATCTATGTGTCTCAATCTTGGATCACCATCCATGTCATACACTTATGCCCAAACTAGGATACCAAAAGAGAAAACATTGATAATATGCTCTTAACCAAAATCAATTCTTATACACACAATCATAGATATTATCATAAACACACAAAAAATAGGTGAGCCAAACTACGTCTATAGCATATAATAATTTACATAAGTCTCTCATGCATAATATTATATCATTATATTAAAATCACACTCTCTAAGTGTCATCAAAGTTATCTCACCATGAAGTGACACTACAGATAATAATAAGAATAATCTCATGGCCACTGATTTGATCAACCAAGTTGAAAGAAGCTCATACGTGGATGAGAAGATCATTTGTACATCAATGTAGAAGGAGGTGAATTTGAGTAGCCTTCAGCAACAAGAAGAGAAATAAATGACCAAACTCTTCCATATAAAGATACAGGTCAAGAAGACAAAGATTGATGCTTTATTTGACTCAAGATCGTAGGTGAATCTCATTGCAATAGAGTTGGTCAAGAAGTTGGGTTTGGAAGTTCGTGATCATCCAAACCCATATCCACTAGAATGGGTACATAAGGATGCAGAGATGAAGGTAATAAAACAGTGCAAAATTAGATTTGATATTAGTTGTGATTTTATTGATGAAGTAAATTTAGATGTGGTTCCCCTTGATATACGTGGAGTCATTTTTTGGAGTCCATACATGTACATGCATGATGCAATTTTTATGAGGATAGATAACCAATACTAGCTCATCAAGGATGGAAAATCGTTCGTCATCAATGCGCACAAAAGCAAGTCGAAAATTTCACTAGTAAGTGCCAACTAAGCCAAGAAATTGATAATTTCCGACAAGAAGTATGTTTTATTATTTTTAAGCAAAATTCAATCTAAAGAGGAGTAAATGAGAGGCAAGACATCCCTGGAGGGGTGTAGTAAGAAACAAAAAAAAAATGGAGGATTTGTTACAAGCATACAAGGATGTTTTTTGAGAGCCTAAAGGGTTACCACCTAAGAGATAAGTCGAGCATGAGATCTAGTTATTGCTAGACTCCCCATTTCCAAATATTAGGTTGTACAGGAAGTCTGTTATAGAAGCAATTATGGTGAAGAAACAGTTGTAGCAGCTGCTAGAACATGGTGTCATTCTACCAAGTACATCACCATGTGGGTTACCCATCATCATTGGATGGGACTTGGTGGATGTGTATAGATTACATGGCATTGAATAAAATCACGCTCAAGAACAGATACCTCCTGCCAAAGATAGACACTTTGCTAGATTAGTTGCAGTAGGAAAATTACTTCACCAAGCTGGACTTGAAGTCTTGATATCACCGAGTTCTAGTCAAAGAAGAAGATACATTGAATACCGCCTTTGAAACTAGGTAATGTTTGTATGAGTGGTTAGTTATGCCATTTGGCCTATGTAATGCACCAACTACATTTATGAGATTAATGAATGATATACTACGCCCTTTTATAGATTCATTTGTTATTATCTCTCTGGATGATATACTAGTATATAGTGCTACTTGAGAGGAGCATATTTCACATTTGATGCAGGTGCTGGAAATATTGAAGAAGCACTAGCTTCTAGAAAATCTCAAGAAGTGTGAGTTTGTGCAACAATCTTTGGTGTATTTGGGATATGTGATCGGTGGAGGAGAGATGAAGATAGATCCTTCTAGGATGAATTCCATCATGAAATGGTCAGTGCCTACTAATTTTTATGAGGTAATGGGTTTCATTGGGTCAACACAATACTTGAGGAAGTTCATAGCCTCATTTTTAGTGGTAGTAGCACTACTCCATGCCATAACAGCAAGTGGCAAGAGTTTCCAATGGGGAAAATGTCAATAGAGGTCTTTCGAGGAGCTAAAGAAGAAGATTAGTAAAGCACCAGTTCTAGCATTACCAAACTTGCAGCGACTTTGAAGTGGAGATAGATGTGAGTGGTTATGCTATGGGAGTTGTCTTGATGCAAGGAGGAAGGCCTGTATGCTACCATTATGAAGTATTTCATGGGGAATTCCTTAACTACCCTACATATGACAAGGTGCTTTATGTCATGGTGCAAGTTATGAAGAAGTGGAAGCACTATATAATGGGAAAGGAGATAGTAATCTACACAAATCACCAGTCGTTACAGTACTGGCAGGCCTAGATTAATCTACAACATACCAAGAATTACAAGTGGATGGGGGTTTTACAACAGTTTCATTTTGTGATCAAGTATAAGAAGGGAAGCATAAACAAGTTGGATGATATGCTTTCAAGGCCACCCACATCAGATATTATATCTTTGGGACTCTTATGCACATAGATCCATTCACCCATGATGCATAGAGAGAGACATATTCAGAATATGAGGACTTTAAGGAGGTGTATCAATAGTTGCAGAGTCAGAGTCATGTGCACAATGGTGACAACATCGTTGAATACCATCTCTAGGATGGGTTGCTCTACATGCTAAATGAGCTATGTGTTCATAAAGGTGAAATTTTGTAGCTGATTAGAGATGCTCACACCTCCAAGGTTATAGGGCACTTGGTGTACGGAAGATCGTGGTTAACATGTAGAGGTATGTATATTGGCCCAAGATGCAAGAGAATGTAGCTAGGTTCATAAGAGGATGCAAGCTTTGTTGTACTAGAAAGCCTAGCAACAGAACAAGGTTTATATCATCCCTTACCTGTACCTAATCGTCCTTGGGAAAGCATTTCGATGGACTTTGCGGGAGGTTTACCAAAAACCATGAAGGGACATGACTATCTTTATGTGGTAATTGATAATTTCAACAAGATGTGCATTTTGATGCCTTGTAAAAATACCATAAATGGACAAGAAGCAAGAAACTTGTTCTTTCGACAAGTTTGGATGCACTTTGGGATACCAAGGAGCATTATTTCAAATAGTGACAATATTTCTCAGTGCATTCTAAACTACATTGTGGGAGAAAATGGACACAAAGTTGAAGATATCTACAACATTCCATCCACAAATAGATGGGTAGACATAAGTAGTCAACATGAATTTGGTGCAAATTCTGAGGGGATACAACCAGAGGCATCCAAAGGCCTGGGATCAAAATTTGGTATATATACAACATTCTTATAATAGAGCAATACACACTTCTACAGGAAAGTCCCCATTTGAGACTTTTTTTGGATATTTTCCACCTTCACCTTTGGATATTGCATATGGGCAACAAGGAGGAGTGAGGGAATATCTTATAGGAGATTCTTTGAGGGCTAAAAAAATTATAGAGAAGATCAGGCATATCCATCTATATGTACAAGGAACATTGTAGAAGTCGTAGGAGAAGTATAAGGTTGGGCATGATCAACACAAAACAGAGAAAACATTCAAGGTGGGAGATAGAGTATGGATATAGTTGAACAAGGAGAGGCTACTAGAAAAGGTATGGTTCCTTTGAGATACTAGAAAATGTGGGTGATAATTCCTATCAACTCAGTTTACCATAATATATGTGCATTTACTCAGTTGTGATTGTAGAGAATTTGAAACTTTATGTGACTTTCATGTTAGACTCAACAAGAGGAACATGCCATACCTTTTGTGGAGGATTTTGCACCAGACTCTTAGGTAGAGTTGACAGAAGATACAATTTTTCTTAAGAGGTCTAGAACTACAAGACAGGGGTAGCATGACCTTTGGCAAATTGGGTTAAAGGGACAACTTCTAGGCAAAGCTAAATGGTACACCAGAGAGAAGGTGGAGGAAAACTTTCCTCACCTCATTCAGTAAAAGGTTTTGGGGACAAAAACCCTCCCAAAATGGGGTGTGATTTGAATTGGATCATTATATTGTTTTTCATCCATCTTGATGCATTTAGAGTGGAAAAAGTGGAGGAAGCCGCTCACGGGACCATTTCTACCGACGGGACCCAGTTTGGAAAAACGAGGTCTAAAACCTTCAAGGAGTGTTTTGAGGAATCAGAAAATGTTTTTTGGGAGTAAAATTTTCCACTTTAGTGCAACAAATTTTCATGCTATTCTACACATAGATACCTTCCAACAATGCAAGAAGTGTTTCAATTGTAGTCCATATACAAAATTTATGCCACTCAGGAGTTGACCTTCCTGTTTTCACACCTATAGTTCGGGAGGATGTCGTGTCAACCCCCATTAGTCATGGAAAAGGGGCTAGCCACGTGTTTGTGATGTAAAATACTCTAGAAGATTCTATATTGTAACTCTAGTTAAGAGTTGATGTAGTCAAAATTAACCACTAGTAGGTTATCGGGTTGTGTTATAACATGACCACTAGGAGGGAGAGGCATTCCATTCTTTCGAGCATTTTGTTTCATAGCTGAGCAAAGATGGCTAGGAGAGATAGGAGGTAGAGCACACACAGAGGATCTGTGCACTATAGTAGCCCACATGCCATAGGTATTACTTCTTTGTAACTGCATCCATATTTCTAGACAAAGAAAGAGAGCAAAGCAACCTCACCTTCCAGCTGGGTTTTCTCCTGAAAGGGTTTCCGAGAGAGCATATATTGTGTCTTATGTGTGTGTGAGCTTATTTTTCCGTTCTCTATTTTTCTACATAATTTCCATTCACATGCATGAACTAATTACAATAAAATCCATAGATCTTAAGTTTAATAAATTGTAGTAGTATAAAATTTTCAAAGTTTTAATATAATATTATTACATCTCTTGTGACTAATTGTCTAGTGGAATATCCATGAAAGTTTATAGATCAAAAATAGAGTTACAATATAGACTCTTCTAGATTACTTTACATCAAAAACATTTGGCTAGCCCCTTTTTAATGAATAATGGGGGTTGACATGGCATCCTCCCAAACTATAGGTGTGAAAATAGGAAGGTCAAATTATGAGTGGCATAACTTTTGCATACGGACTCTAATTCACATGCTTCTTATGTTGTTGGAAAGATATTTGTGCATAGAATAGCATGAAAAGGTGCACACAAAAGTCAGAAAATTTTACCCCTAAAAAATTTCGTTCGATTGCTCAAAATGATTCTGATAGGTTTTAGACCTCATTCCGCCAAATTGGGTCCCGCTGGTAAAAATGGTCCCGTGAGCTAATTCCTCCACTTTCTCCAATTTGAATGCATCGAGATTAATGAAAAACAAAATAATTATCCAATTCAAATCTCATACACCCATTTGTAACATGTATTATGGCATCCCAACATAATAGGTAAATGTTGTAGGAGTTGAATAGGAAAATATTTTGTAATATTGTAGAATTTCTTAGCCATGATGTCCCTAGGGAATATGAGGTATATTTTCTATAAATCACTCTAGAAACCATACTCAACTTCTAAAATTAGCCAAGTTACTATGGGATGATAAATTATTATATGGGTGAATCTACTTTATGGATTAATGCATTGAATGTGTGAAATAGATGTCGGAAATAGGCCAACCACCTTCACCTTGATACTTACATTCCAAGTGCCATTTAGGTAATAACAGTGTAGAAACAAATAAACATATTCCCATCTCTTGGAATATTCCTCAAACAATGACCTTGGATCACATCCTTGGAGAGTATAGAAGAGTGAAGAAGAATATGAAGTTGTCTAGTAACTTCTCCCAAATTCCAAATTTTCCATACTCCAGATGGGAGGGATCAATAAGATATGTCATAAAAGGAGGATTTTCCTTGGTCATTAAGCCATGATTTAAAATGGAGGGGAGGGAAAAAATATATTGGGGGCCTTCACATTATGTTATCATTCCAAATACTAATGTTTTTCCCATTAACTAGAGTCCATGAGAGTTTCTCTTGAATGGGAGGAAAGGATGTGTAGGGAAACTTCCAAATTATTGAACCATCAGAGGCCAAAGAGTCTAATCCAAACAATGGTGTTGGTTTCTAGAGATGAATTTTTTATGGATTACTTTTTTTTTTTTTTTTTTCACTTGTAAACTTTATTTATTACCAATCTCCATAAGAGTTTAGCTCCTAAGGCTTTGTTGACCGAAAAGGGTATTTTATTACTATCCCACCATGATATTTGGGGGTTTCACTATGTGACAAATCACCAAATGAAAATCCTTGTGGTTTTTCTTTCCTCCTTCCCAAAGGAATTTCCATAGCTCTTTAATTATAGTTTGTTTCAATACCACGGGGAGAAGGAGAGATGATAATCGGTAAATTGGATAAGTCAAGAGGTTAAATTTTAGGAGAATAAGATATCATAATGGATTTAACCACTATGTAGAAATTTGATTTTCTAGATAAGGTGTGACTAGTGGATTGAATATAAAAGCAAAGGATTTTCAAAATATAATGAAGAAACACTAGATCCTTCTAAGACAAACTTTGGGATAGACTACAATGAAAATTTTCACTATATTCAATGCAATCAATCCTAATACATGATAAGGGAATGGAGAATATGGTCTATACCATTTATTTAATAGTTATCCTTGCATAATATTAGTTGATATAGCCCCAAATATCAAGCTCCAACTCCTAATACTTTCTTCCTACACACAAGAGAAGAACACCAATATAAAACCATTTCAAGCAATATGAATATTGACTACTATTAGATCTAACCTAATTTACTCAAGGAATATTAGACCCACCATTGTTTTTCCATAAAATACTAAATACACAAGATAATGAAGGGGAAACCATATATATATCCATAATAAAAGACACATTACATCAACCAACTTATTTTACCTTGAGGACTAATTGAAGGTATCCTATCTTCTTACTCCAACTCCTCCTTGTCCCCCACACAAATATGGATGCACTGATCTCTAAATATTGTTGTAAAAGAGTTTTGGAGAAGATACAACTAACAATTAAAGAATCAACAAAAATATATTAACAAACATTTTTATTACTAAATAATAATTAAAAATTATTGAGTGCATTAATACCTTAATGAGATCATCTTGGTTTAAAGAATAATTTATTGGAGTAGTCTAATTTTGGAGCAAACATCCCTCGATTTGACAGAGCAATAGAAAATTCAAAATTGGCTTTTTTGTTTCTCTATTGGATTGAGGGAGATTTGTTCCAATATTATTCAAATCCTAATTTATTCTCTACTGAATATGGCAAACCACATGAAGGTGGAAACTCTTAAGGCCCCTCCCCAAACCTTGAACCTTGAAAATGGTAAAATAGATGCAGGGAATCTCCATATTTCCTTTGTTAACCCCTTCGTGAGAAATACAATGTTAAACCATGTGGCATCTCCATAATCCATTAGCAGTTGTGGAGGTGCTACAATGTCTAAATGCCATTTTTTTTCAGGAAGAGGACAAAGGAGACATTGATATTCCCTGTTCCTGTTCTTCCATATTGAAGATACAATGTTTAGGGGAATAGATAAGAGGGGTTTGTATAAAAGAATCAATTTCAAAGCTTCCTACTATAGTCACCTCCATCAGTGGTTCTACTGAGTCAACCAACACTTAAATAATCAAAAAAATAATAAAATACGTTAATGAACATTTTTATGAAAAAAGTAATTAAAAATACTTGAGTGCATGAATACTTAAATAATATCCTTTTGATTTTGAGAATAAGTTATTGGAGTAGTCTAATCTTTGAGAAAACCTCCCTCGATTTGATTGAGTAGCAGTGAAGTCAACATTGATTTTGTTATTTCTTTGTTGGATCGAGGGAGGTTTTCTCCGAGATTATTTGAATACTAATTTACTCTCCACTAAACAGGGTCAACCACCTAAAGGTGGAAGCCCTTATGGCCCCTCCCCCCTCTCACATTACTCTCAATTCCCCAGTAGTCAATCTATCTATTAGAAAATAGTTGAAAGCTACACATTAATATTCATGCATAAACACTAGCAAAACAAAAAACTCATCAGGAAAGATATGCAGTTTTGTACATAAAAAAACATATAACAATAATTCATTAACATATAAAATTCATTAATTCATTAATAATAGACACAAAATACTCCATCTCAATAATTTTATCATAAAAAATATGTTTTCAGTTTCTTCTTCCCCTTTAGTTGTTATGGCATTTGGAGGTCTTCTTTACAACCTAGTTGTACTCTCATAACATGCAGGTTTCTGCAAGAGGAGAAAATGATCAAATGCAACAAGAAAAAAATGTCAAATTGATATTTTCTGGCATCATTATTACAAGTATTTCATTAATAAAAAGAGCATTAGAGTTCTCTTTACCTGCATGAGTAGCGGAGACAGGAAACGTTGTTTCTTGTCTAGCCTTATCCTCTACTTTGGAGTTGAAACAAGAAAGGTTATAATCAATACACCATCTGCAATTAAATATTTGTAATTGTAATTCTTTTTTTAAATGAAGAAAAGGTGAGGTTAACCAATGGTTCAAAGAATTTATTTAAAGGAAATATCATTGAGGTAGTTCATTAATACATAAAAATACCTTTGCAATGTAATTATTTACCTAGTGCACTAGTCGACACCATTGGAATGGCTACCTTGTGCTCCTCTTATGGTAGAGGATCCTCATGTATGAAAGGATTTGACATTAAAAGCACAAAATTTATAAGTACACAACCGTAGATTACCCTCATAAAATTTATAAGAATAATCATAAAATTATTGTAGTGGGCCTTGTCTAAAGCAATATCATCAGGTTGCACCCCACTATCATGGGGTTGCATGAGAATGCCATGTTCTAGTTGCACTCCACTAACAACAGCCTACTCGTTGATATTGTTGCTCCCCTGCTTAAAAACAAAGAAACACATTAAATTTATGGATGATGTCAAACATGATTGTATTCTATAAGTAATGAAAGGTTAATGTGGATTACTTTTTATTTAACGTGTCCTTCAAATTGGATCTTTGACTTTGTCCCATTTTTATTCAGTTATTAACAACATATTGAAATACAAACTTGAAACCAAGCCAAAAATTTTCCTTTGTGGCTTGGGTTCTAATCTTGTCACCCTCTAATGCATAAGAGTATTGATTTTTGTTATTGGCCATTGCAATTCCCCGATTGTTGGAAGACAATATAAGAAATAATATTGTTAAGTTGTTTGGGTACTTATAAATCATTCCTGTAAATTTGAATAGACACCGTCGCCAAATTTTTGTTTCCCATTTTTCTCAAGCCTTGCTTTGGTGAATTTCGAAGTGTTGGGGAGCCTATGAAAAGTTTGAAGTATGCTATATCATACAATTTTATTTAAAACTAAAGAAAATTAAAAGTATTGAATTGAAAATGTAATTCACCTTGGTGCACCACTTGGTGTTTTCCCTTCATTTATTAGTTTCTTTTCCTCTGGTTCTTTGATGAGGGCCTTCCATTCCCTCATAGGAATCATGGGAGGACACTCATACCTAAATTTCTTTTCCAAGCAACCCCTATAGAAGTCTCATATTATATACTATATAGTATTATATATATATTATATACTATATATATATATATATATATATATATTATATATATATATATAATATATATATATATATTATATATATATATATATCATATATATATATATATATATATATATATATATCATATATATATATATTATATATATATATATATATTATATATATATATATATATATAAATTATATAAATTAATATTTTAAATTTTTTTAACTATGGAGGTAATTGCACATTTATTGAAAGTATCTACCCTAAATAGACCTTTAAGGTAGTCCATAAACTCTTTCTTCAGGTTGGAATTTTGGGATTTCCACCTTGTGCATATGGTGGGCCCAAAAATAAACAATTATTTTTCGTTCATGTGTCTATAAAAAAAGTTGTTTCCTAAATGCAAAAAGATACTACCATTAGTTTGAAAATAATAATCTAGATGATTTATGTTTGAGATAGACAACATGAAACAATTAAAACATTAAAAATTACTCAAGATTTTTGGTTTTTTTATCGGAATTTGTTCCTCATTCACCATAAATGTGCATAGAATTTTCACCATGCTGGAAACACATGATGATCCAGGAAATTAGCCCATATTTTCATCAATAGGGTCACCTTTCTCACCACTTCCATAATTTGGTTGTGTGTTTTCTTCTCGGGGCATGTGCACATGGGTCAAAGCCAAAGGTGTGGGCCCAGTGTAACTGTTAGTATATGACCACTCGAACGTGGAGAAGCAAATAGCCTCATAGGTATATGCTAGTTCGTGGTGGTTGGGAACTATGGTGTCTCTACCAAATAATCCTATAGAAGAAATAAATTGATTTTTCAATTAGATAATGTAAAAGTTAAAAATAATTTTTCATAATTAGACTTATGACATAAAAAAATCAATTTAAAATATGGTTATTACGTCATATCTCTTAATATCTTTGTTCAATATGTGCATCCTCTTTTTAATCTCATGAGTTTTATCTCCAATGTGAATCAAATGAAAAGTCTGTGTTTGCTTTAACCACAAGTTTTTTTGTTGTTTCGATTGGGCTGGGAGAAACAAATCCTCCTCATCAAACCAATCACAATCACCATTGTCATGTCCCCTAGAATACACATGTCAACAAAAGAAAAGTTTTTTCGAATATTTAATTAAATAATAAATTTCACATTCAATTTAAATAGAAACTGTTAATTGTTTACTTATTCTGACTCTGCTGGCGCTTTTCCACAATCATCCTGCCACATTATAACATAATTTTTGGCTTGATAAATACATAATGAATCAGATGGAGACCACATTTGATTAATTGGATCATATATACACATTCTTATAAAATATTTAGCCATAGATTCATTTATTTACCTGTAAAAATGCAAAATGATAACAGATATAACTTTTTTATAAGTCAGTCATGCGATGTTCATTAGTTATGAAATTTTGATACTGCTGCCATAATAGCAATGTCGACTATATCTATTCAATTCAAGTTGTAATTTATCAACAACTCCTCTCCTACAAATATTTATTTTATTACACATATGAATACATGGTTTCCTTCATTTCCCTCAATTGGGTTTCTTATTTTTTGTCTTGAGTTGTATACTAATTATAAACCATGTAATATTCCCTAATTATTTTGGCCTTTCATTAATATAAATACACACTCCTTTATTTTTATAATTTTCTCATAGTTGTATATAATTTTTAGCCACTTCATATCTCTGCATACCTCGCATATATTAGACCAACCACATACAATCATTGTAATTGTAATATGGTTTGACATACTCCGTCAATTTAGTTAATCCACTATAATGAAGCTGTATGCCATATATGGAAAATATCCACAAAAAATGTAATGATGATGGAGAAATGCAATATATCCTCTCGTTGAGACAATTTTTTTTTTTTTTTTTGAAGGTCCTTGGGTATCTATCGTTTCACTAGATGTTTATACCTCAAGGGAACCTCGATGTCGTATACGCTCCCAACATCATAAGAGCATGAACCCACTTCAGCAAGAAAAAATTCCACGCACCTATGGAATTTTCTTTTCATATTCTCACCTCTAGTTGATCTATGTTTGGTAGACGTAATAGATATCTAACATTCCTCCACTCTACTTGAAATTCCTTCACTAGACAAAGATAGATATGATATATACCTATATGGTTGTACATATAGCCTATCAAATGAGATAAGTAGTTAACAAATTGATGGGCCGTAACATGAAACTTATTTCTATCTAAATAACTATGAATATACTTCAAGGTGGTTGTCTAGTTGGAAGCAATCTAAGAGAACCTCATTGACTCACAATATGGTTCATAATATATTTTTTAGCTTAGAGACCCTTGAGAATTGAATTGGATCTCTAAAGATTTTGTAGAAAATGAGCCTATTTACAATTTGTACTACACAAAAGGTTGAAGGCAAGATGATGGGATCTAATATTTAGATCTAGGCCTTATTTCATGGGCTTTTAGGGAATGTTTCTCACCCACTAGATTATGGTTTTTAATCCCAACATGAAAATTTATTTTGTGCTTATTTGTATTATATTGCAACATCTTCCCATTATTTGTTGGGGTGATGGAACTTTTAAATCCATTGGAGACAAGTTTGGTCACTACATTACTTTCTCATTGGCAAGGAGAATATCTTCTCGTATTTCAAAATTTGTGTTGAAATGGATTTTGAAAAAGAACTCCTAGAGGAAATTCAATTTCACTTGGAGGGTTGGAGCCATCTTTAGGCCTTGTATTATGAGCAGGTTCCTTTTAAATGCAACTGTTTCTATGAGTATGGGAACTTCACAAAAATTTGTCGTAATTCTCTAACATCTTAGCTTTCTTCCATCCCAACTCCATCTTCTCAAAATAACAATGAGCAAGGATCACTCAAAAAGTTTCAAGGAAGAAAAAGAAACAACTATCCAAGAGGTATCATCTCGATGAATCACAAACATAGAAAATGAATTCACCCATTAAGGAAGATGTTCTATCTAGGTAAAATTAAGAAATATTTGTTTTAGAAATGGAGGAAGAAGTGGGAATATAGGAAGAGTAGGTGGTCAATGTTTTCTCCTTTTCTCATTCCTATTTAGATGAAAAAATAAATCCATGTTCCTCCCCTCCTTTATCAATAAGTAGGAAATATCAAAGAAATAATTCCCCAAAATTTTGTGCCCAACACTCTTTTTCCTCTCTTGGATCTACTAGGGATGTTAGGTCTCTCTCAAATATTACAAATGTTTTTCTTTTGTATCATCTTGTGCAAGAAATATGTAAGAAACTCCTATTGCACTCAAGAATTAGTATATTTATGTTTTAGTAGGTTTAGTATTGAATCATCCCCCTCTATCATTTTATTGGGAGGAGGATCGTATTTTTCCAGTTTTTTTTGTAGAACCATTGAAACAATTTTCATTGTAGCATTCATTATTATGTACTCCGATTGTGTGTTTTGGCTATATATTTTGAT
>APFE030492585.1:2818-65464 GCA_000404065.3 Pinus taeda | reverse complement strand
ACAGGGAATAAAACACTGTTTTTTAGATTTTGGACCAGGTCTGGAAGGAGGGGTTGCCCTAGGCCATGAGTGCAGCATCACAAACCATAATAGTGAGATTTGGAGCTATAACAAAAGGTTACATAGAGGGTTGCTATAAAATTAAGCCACAGAGCATTAGAACAGATAAAATATTGTGGAAACAAAATTTAGAAACACATTAAACAGGAGAGACACATATATATGTGGTTGTAATTTCCTCTTATCTTTCACATAGTCTCCTCTCTCTTTCTTGCTCAAAATAATAATCCACAACCACAATACAATTCCCTCATATAAATCGAGGTTTTCCTTCTAGGGAAAAAAAATCGTAAATTAACATAATTTCTATTGTTAGATCATCTACCTAATGAATGACCCAGATTAACTATGAAATTACAATATTTTACAAGGAAAAATTTCATCTATTTTTAGCTTTGAGGGTTCTGCCCCCAAACCCTCGTTGAGGGCCCTCTAGCCTGCAAACCCCCCAACCAGAGGGGATAGTCCCCCCTGAACCCTCGTCAAGGACTCGCTAGCCACCGAATCCGCCATCCAAAGGGGATAGTCCCCCTTGAACCCTCGTAAAGGGCCCGCTAGCCACCAAACCCCCCATCCACAGGGGATAGTCCCCCTGAACCCCCATGGGGGGGACTGGAGGGGTGTACAGTCTTCCTAGGGTATTCACCCACCTAAAAACAAGAAGTCTGAATTAGGAAGACAACCAGGCTCCACACCCAACAAAGATTTTATTCCATTTGGGAATTAATACTCGAGATGGAGATGGAACAAGAGGAAACAACACAAAACTTATAGATATCTATTATAGACACATATGTATGCCAACAACATTTTCTTCCTCCATTTTTTTTTCCCTTTTTCTTCCTTCTTCATTGATTCAACTTATAGGAGGAGTTGGATTTATAATATTTAAACAACAAACTTAATGCATTAACCCTAGTGCTATATGTACACGTTTCTTCATTTCAAAGGAAAGTAAATTATTTTGAGAGGCATAATTTGCAAGGATCATAGCTAACATATGAATGCAATTTAAACCACAACATAGAAGAGCCATGTTCGAATTTGAATACTATTGTTTTCTTTACTTTAATTTACATGATTTGAATGTTATTGTAGGCTAGCATAAGAAAACAATACCAAAAAACTAATGCAATCAATTGGACATCTTTAAAAATGTTACTCAGTTGGTGCTGAGTTCTTCTTTAATACCTCAATTACAATGGAAGGAAATTCTCACCCACTTTAACAAAGATACATTATTTTTTCTCACTAACATTCAGAATAAGATCATTAGTAATGTTGATCACTCACACTTTAGCCCCAAGAGGCATATCACTCTAAATAATAGTTTTCCACATTATGTTAATAAGGAAGGAATGTGGGTTGTCCATTCCACTTGCTCACTCCAAATGGATCTACACATGGTTATTTAAGGCACTGGAGCCGAAATTCACACAAACAATTTGAGATAATGATTTTTTTTTGCTACATATGGATTTGTCTAGAATTGGTGGAGGTTTAGACATGGTGGTGTATTATTGTAGGGGATACAAGAAGTTATGATTTATTGGTTTGTGGGCAGTCTCTCCTTTATCCAAGCTTACGGTTCCTATTCAAAATAAGAACCATATGGAGGATTCTAGTAAATCATCTATTTAGGTTCCATTTGTACATTCAAATCCTTTTAATTCCTTCAAGTGGATTGAATTATTTTGTTACATCACATACATGAAACCTTATTAATGAAATTATTTTTATCTTAAGTGAAAGGAACTCTAGTTTCAATTTAAGTAGTATTTGGTTTTAGTTTGCATCCAACCACTCCCCTAGTTTTCTCTATCTAAGTCATGTTCATTACATAGGGAAATGATGGATAACGTGGATGTTAATGAGGTTTGTTAGGTCCCACATAGAAAGGAAGAGACAAATCAATCAAACAACATAACCTTGACTCCTAAAATAATTGAATTGGAGCAAGTCACAATGCAAATGTAATGGCCTTCTTACACTTACAAAATCAACCAAGAAATGAAATGAAATCATATTTGTACTTTGTTTTTGGTTTAGCAAATGGATGCTTTGTCTTTTGCTTCAAGTCATTTTTAGCTTGTAGAATATGTTGAGGAAGATACACTATAGCAAATAAAGGAGTTGATGGAGATTGAGTCAAAATATTTTCACTATAAAAACTAAGACACTCAAGATAGTACAAATCACTAAAATATTTTATATGTTTCAAATATTCTTACATAACAAGATATCTATAAAAAAATTGGAATACTAAAAAAGATGAAAAGGAATATCAGATAAAGACTTTTAATTTATCAAATAACACACCTTTTTTGTATATAACTATATTATAAGGCTAGCTTAAAACTTTAAGGTAAAGATTTACTATCCTATCATTTCTATTTTGTTTAAATAAAATAAAATAAAATAATTTTTTCTCACCCTATAATAACATAACAACTAATGGTCTTCCAACTTTGTAAATATTTGGGTGTTGGTGCCATTAACTCTCTTCAAAAAATATGAGATAAATATCAGAGTTACTATATCAAGTGTCACAAGATAAATACCAAGAAATAATTATATCAAATCAAAAAATCAATTGAATGATTTTGTTACATCACATATATGCAACCATCTTAATGAAATTATTTTTGTCTTAGGCGAAAGGAACTCTAGTTTCAATATGAGTAATATTTGGTTTTAGTTTGCATCCACTCACTCCCCTAGTTTTGTCCATCTTGAGTCATGTTCATGACACATGTAGAGATGGATAAATTGGATGTTAATGACGTCCATTAGGTTTTACATATAAAGGAAGAGACAAATCGATCAAACAACATCGCCTTGACTCCTAAAATAATAGATTTCAAGCAAGGAAATGTAGGTCACAATGAAAATGTGATGGGCCTCTTGCACTCACAAAATCAACAAAAAAGTGAAATGAAATCATATTTTTACTCTATTTTTGGTCTAGCAAATGTATGTTATGCCTTTTCTCCAAGGCATTTTTAACTTGCAGAATATGTTGAAGAAGATTCTCTATAGCAAATCAAGCATTTGGTGGAGATTGAGGAGTAGGACCTTTTTCATATAAAAGCTATGACACTCAAGATAGTACAAATCACTAAAATATTTTGTATGTTTCAAATATTTTACATAAAAAGATCTAGAAAAAAAATAGAATAGTAAAAAATATGTAAACGAATATCAAGTAAAGACTTTTATTTTATAAAGCAACACACTCTTTTTGTATACAAATATATAATCTCAACTCAACAATTAAAGGAAACACTTTAAAATATTATCATATCTATTTTGGTTTAAAAAAGAACTGGAACATGTATAGGTGAGAAAGGACAATGAGTAAGAAACTAAGGATCTGCAAACTAAGGAAAAAGAGTTATATTGGAAGCTATATCAAGCCAATAGGAAAGAAGATGAGAGTTGGAGTATTAAGTTTGGAAGCTTGTGGATACAAGTTGGTGACAATAATACATATTTTTCCATAATCAAACCAAAGCAAGAATAATTAAAAATCAAGTAGATGTGATAATTAGAGAAGTAAACATATCCATTGAAGGAGAAGAAGAAATCAAGATAGAAGCACATCGGCACTACAAAAGGATGTTGACAACAGATTTAGAGCCAGACATTTTTGAAGACTTCCTAAGAACAACTATAAATATGGTAACGAAGGAGACCAATGCAACACTAACAAAACTAGTGGATGAAGATGATTTGAAAAAGGAAATATGGAATTTTCATCTAGATAAAGTGTCAGGGATAAATGGATTCACCATAGCCTTCTACCACACGTATTGGGGGCTCACCAAGAATGTATGCTCGAAATGATTCAATGGGTCGAAACCAAGTGCAAAATAGGAGGTGACACTAATTCTACTTTCCTTGCTTCAATTCCAAAAGAAACTAGGCCCACTTCCTTTAATCACTTTAGACCTATTTCCTTACGTAACTCCTCTTACAAAATAATAAATAAAATCCTTTACAAGCTGATTCAAAACCCTTCCCACAATCAGTCTCTAAAATCCAAGGCGGTTTAATAAAAAAAATAAAGATTTTGGATAGAATTCTCTTAGTGAAGACATCCACTCTAGCCTATCCTGAGATGAACAAGGTTTTATTCTAAAACTCAATAAGGAAAATGCATTTGATAGGGTTATACACTCATTTCCCTTTTTTGTTTTAGACAAACTGGGATTTTCTAGGGATTTCATTGATCTCATCAAGGCATGTATCCATAAGCGTTGGATAGCTCCTTTGGTAAATGGAAGACCAGAGCAATTATTTCAAATCACCCAAGGGCTAATATAAGGTTTCCCCATCTCCCCATTTCTCTATATCGTCATGGCAGAAACACTCGACAGAAAAATTGAGCATGAAATATAAAGAGTGCTTCTCATTGAAGTTTAGTACAACCAATGTGTTAAAAGAATGAATCACTCCCAATTTGTTGACGACACTTTGTTCATAGTTGGAGCCTCTCCCACAATTTCTAGAATATTTAAAACCACTTTAGACAAATTTTTGGAAGCCTTCTCAATAGGTTAAAGAGCAATATATATGGTTGGAACACCCCTACAAGAATTCTTTAGCACATATCTCAAATATTTGGAATACAATGCAAAGTGGACTAGACACACTTCAAATATTTAGGTATGCCAATTTTCAAGCAAACTTTGAAAACAAAGGTTTGGACAAAGGTCATAGATAAAATAAAGAAGAAATTCTAGCACAGGGGAATGAAATTTCTAAACTTGGTAGCCAGGGTCATCTTAATTAATCAATATTGTCAACCATCCCTTTATACCAGTTCGCAATTTTGTAATCCCCTGCAAGCATGCAAAAGAAAATAGAGCTCATCATAATGAAGTTTTTATAGTAGGAAGGCGTAACGTAAACCAAAAAAATTAGTTTGCTTAGTTAGAAAAATGTAACAACACTTTATTAGAGAGGAGTAATAGCCATTAAATATCTAGGACTGATGAACTTAGCTTTGGTAGCAAAAATCACATAGAGGATAATAACTGAAGAATCAAGATGGTGGAATAAAGTACAAAAAAGGAAACATATGAACAATTATCACCACCAAATCCTCCAAAGCCAAATTTATATTAGACCTTGCTTGCAAATTTGAAAGTTATGCAATAAAAACCTCCCACTCATCCAATCTCACACCTCGAGAATTCTAAGTGTAGGACAAGAAATAAATATATGGGAAGAAAGTATTATAAGTAAACCAAATTTATCCACCATTCCATAAATCCTACATCTAAAACATTGGATGGTAGGAAAAGGAATCATACACTTGGATTAATTATCAGTTTGGGATCAGAAAGATAACTCTTGGAAATGCTGGAAACCTCCAATTATCCCACCTGAGCTTCATCATCAATGGAACATCCTACTTCAGCATCTTAAGGAAGCAAGACTAATACATTTCAAGTAGTAGGACAACTTCATATGGAATTTAACAAGAAAAAATTACATATTTAAAATTGGCTACAATGCATTACTACGAAAACATGAGAAACAACCCCTTTGACATCATTGGAAAGTAGTTTGGAAGACTAAAATTATAACAAAAATCAAATTATTCATATGGACTCTACTCAGGGGAAAGATCCTAACTACTAATAATATTTGAAAGAATGACATATAGGGTCCATCTATATGCCCAATGTGTCTGAGCATAGAGAAAACCATCCAAAATTTGTTCCTCTCATGTGCATTCTCCAAAAACTTTTATAAGGCCATGCTTCATCCTCTCCCTACACAAGTAAACTTTGAGTTGAATGTCACTAATGTATTTATACAGTGGAACTCAAAATAACCTTACTCCTTCAAACAAAAGAACCTGCTCAAGTGATTTTGGATCAACCTCTCTGCATTTCTATGTTGGCAACTCTAGCCAACTAGAAACAAATACATTTTTCAAAATAAGAAACCATAACAAAGGAGGATAATTGCTAAGGTATGGGTCCTTTCATAAAAATCCATACTCTCAAAAGGAAATAAAAAGTTAGACCAACAAATCCTACAAGTTGAAGAAAGGTTGTGGTTCAAATTTCTACTAAACAAGACCCATCATATCACCCATAATACTTTGAAAATCCGGTCCAAACTTACTAATTTTAAATTTGGATTGAAGGAGAGAGAATTCACAGATTGGTTGAAAGAACACAAGTGAAACTATCTTTTTTATGTGGGGAGTTGGAGTAGAGGGAGTCATTCTTGATTATAAGGGAGAGGAAACAACCTCCTACAAATGAGGATTATGCAACTAAACAATCAATATAGCATAAGAATATGAGGTTCCCTTGGTAATTTATATCCTTTGTGAACTTAGGTTCAATAACCCCTTCATGATTGGTGATTCCTACAACTTCATCTAGCAAATGATCAAAATTACAAGGTCCAAAAATGTTGACCTTGAGAAAATTGTGATACAAATCCAACATCAACTCACATATCTAGAGGAGTCATCCTTTTTCCATGTTCTTAGAGAAAATAATGCAATTAAAGTTGGTGAATAGTCAAATAATGCATGTCACTGGCCCCAAGGAGAAGCCATGATCAACTAAGAGATCCACTACTATTCCATGAAATGAATTCAAATTACATGCAAGCTAGGATAATAGACGTGATCCCTTTAGAAATCAAGATGGATCTCTTCACAATAGACATGATCCCTTTAGAAATCAAGATGGATCTCTTCACAAACTAAGGAATGCATAATTTATCAAATAACTAGTAAATATCCAAGGGTCAAATTTCTTATCTCCATGTGGATTTACAAGTCTACACATGATGATCCACTCTAGAAATGGTACCATTAGTAACATCCCATGTGGCTGGCTTCAAAGATTACAAGCCCAAGGTTTCCTCTATGAGCCTAAAAGTATTTATATGCCAATTCTCGTAAATTCATATCCTCCACTGATCCAATGAGTGCCACTCTACCATTCCTTATTTCCCCTATGATACGAACTCCCCACCTCACCCCTTCATCATGGCATCAAGCCTAACATGTCCTCGTTGTGCCTCCTTCAAAGTCGAGTTGGAACAAGTTAAAATCTCCAAAAATAGTGGCATGAGAGGTGTTAACCAAAGCTTTTTTTCTTGTAAACATAAGAAAATTCTCTCAAAGAGACACCTATCAATTAGGATCACAAAGGATAAGCTCAATTTTTCTCAACAAAATATATCAGTGTTTTGTCTTTTGTAAAATGCATGATGAAGTGAAATTTTATTTACTGATTGAAACAATTTGTTAAAGTTTATTCAGTTAATTCCATAGGAAATGAAAAATTTAGTCTAATCTATGTAATAGAAGGGAAGGAAAAGCAAGGCGATGTAACACTAGAATTCATCTCATATTAGCAATAAGTTGTGTATCAAGGCTCTTATCCTCTCTTTTTTGGAATAGATATAAGATAACAGACACTATTACAAAAAACTTAACAACTAACAATCTTCCAACTCTACAAATATTTATATGTTGTTGTCATTAACTATATACAAATAATTTGAGACAAATAACAAAGTTACTATATCAAATGTGAAAAGATAAAGACTAAGAAATAATTATATCAAATGGAAAAAATCGAATTTTTCAACAATATAGGATCATATAGGTTACATAGAGGGTGTTATTCCATTTGGGAATCATTACTCTAGATGACCTTGCAAAAAAACACATGTTCACACACAAATGGGTGGCCTTGCACTTGAAAACCATCGCTTAAAGAAAATTTAAATTTTTGTCTCCTTCAACTATGATTTCTTGCTACAAGTATTAGTATTGAAAAAACTGTAATGCTAATGTTTGTACTTCTTATGCCCACCATCTCAAAACTCTCTGTAATGAGGGATGTTTGAAGGAGGCTATTCAAATGTTAAGTATTACAAACAATTATATTCACAACTCTCACACCTATGTGTGTCTCTCATAGGATTGTATTAAAACAAAATCCTTAACAGATGCCATATTAGTGCACACTCACATCTATTAAACGGGATTCATGGTAGACACAATTTTAGGCAGCACCCTCATGAATGTGTATGTTAAGTGTGGAAATTTTGTGGATGCTCACAAAGTTTATGATCGAATACATGAGTGAAATGTGTGCTTCTGGGATTTTAAGATTGCAAGTTATGCAAGGCATCGATTTTATCCTAATGAGGCATTGAACTCTTTAACCAAATGGAGGAAGAAAGAATCCAACCTAATTAGTTCATTTTTTCCTTTGTTATTCCTCTGTGCACCAATTTGGAATCCCTCACACAGGTTATGGAGATCCATTAGCATATAATAAAATGTTTGTGGTAGGTTGTGCAGAGAATGAGATTGTTAATGAGTCACTTAAACTATTTAATGAAATTCCTAAGAAAAACGTGGTCTCATGGAATTCAATGACTACAGGGTTTGAAGATAATGGCTTTGTGGATTAGGCCTAGAAAATGTTCAACAAAATGGCACAACGAGATGGGGTTTCATGGAATACAATTATTACAGGATTTGCACGGAATGGTCATGTTGATGAAGCCCTAAAACTCTTTTAGAAAATGCTTCAAACAAGACTAAATAAAACCCTAAATTTCACCATGTCCTGCAATGCATAATACAACTCACTAGAAATAATGAAACCCTAAACAAAGGATTTCTTACCACCATATCTCATCTAATACTCCCATGATAATATTTTGCTATTTCTCTCGTGCTCCGACTTGTTTCCCTCATGCAAACCTTAGAGATACAACACCTCAATTTGTTGATGCTCAGTTAGTGGGAGAGGTCGAGTTTAATTATATGTATGAGGTCAAGGTTTTACCTAGAGGTAAATTTTATGGTAGAATTCGTAAGAAATAAATGAAAGTGAATTGATATCAAAGGTTTTTATGGCATAAATCAAACTAGGGGTCGAGGTTTAGTACAAGGTTTTTATTAGAGGTTAATTTTATGGAAGAAATCAAACTGCAAGTCAAGGTTTAGTATAAGGTTTTGCCTAGAGAGTAATTTTATGGAAAATCCATAAGCCCCAGATGAAATCGAAGAGACCTGTCGAAAATTTAAGCCCTAAATGAAATCAAATAGACATGTTATCTATAATATATAATATATAATATATAATATATATATATAATATTATAATATATAAATATATAATATATAATATATTATATATTAATTATATTTATATATTATATTATATTATAGATAAATATATTATATCTTTTATATATCAATATAGTATATATTCATATTTTTAATTCAAATAAAGAAGTTATTTTTACTTTAATATTTTTTATTTTATTTTTATATTTATAATTCAAAATCATTTTTTTATTTTATTGATAAATCTAGACCTATTTGCTATATAAGGATATAATGGATACAACTACAAATAATGAGGCTATTAGATACATACTGTCAACAATAATATAACAAGAACAATGAAATGGTCCAAGATTTAGGGGTTTAAAATGAATTTCCCCTTCAAATAAGAGTTTCCCTCAATTAATGAGTATATGAGGATGCTTAGTCTCATATTCTACTTGTAGGTTCTTCCATTTGATGAGATACTCAATAGTTGCTTAGGTTTTTAGTTTCCTATTCCATGTTTCAAGGATTCTTTTAGGCTTTTGTTTGTCAAACATTGATGAAGTAGTTTTAAATGATATTTTTCCATAAAAGACCTTATTTACACTAGAAACATGGAAGACTAGATGTACATGTGAATATTGAGGCAACTCAAATATTTAGGCCATACCACCAATCCTTTACAACACCATATAGAGGCTATTGTACTTGCATCATAATTAATTGTCCTTTTTTGTTGCCTAAGGGACATCTATTTCAATGGTTACAACCTCAAAATAACCTAATCCCAAAATTCAAAGTGTACTCTTTCATTGTGATGTTGATCTATGTTTCATTTCATCATTCCTTGTGCTATAACTAGGTTTTCATTCAATAGTTGGAAAACCTCTTTTTGGTGCTTAATGTGATCCTCCATTACTTGAACCTTAGGCTTCAATCTCAAGAATGTTGTCAAATTTTTCCATCATATGATGATTCCCAATGAATTTGTGTGATAGTTGAGTACACAAGAAAACAAGCTAGTCCAGGTGAAAATTGCATATCTATCACTCGCAATAATCTCTAGGTTCCATGTAGGTTTTAAATTATTTATATGAATGTTGTGGCTACAATGCTTGCTTTAAAAGATTAAGAAAGCGGTCATAAAAGGGCATACCTTATGGTTCTATTCACCACTACCATGGCGGCTTTTTCCATTCAAAATTTTGAACAAATTTTGGAAAGGCTTGTCAAATTTGTTGAGTAAAATTTAGTCAACTTTCTAAGTCATAATGTGATTTAGTCGATTTTTTTGAAGCATTTTGTAATACCCACACACACAAACACACTCTACGTTCCCATAAGTTAATGATAAAATTAATTCCCATTAAAGAACCAAATACCAAATCCAATGTTAACTACATTGGAAATCATATGTTTATTCTTTTCCCAGTATTCCATTAATATTCCTAGAAAATTAACATTCTTGGAGAATTATCATAAACATGAATTGGTTTGATTTATTATTTCTATTGAATATGAAAATATTGTTTCAAATGACTCTTAACCATGTCCATTTTTGGAACATAATGTGATTAATGTAGTTGATGAAATTATATCTCATACATTCATTATGTGAAACAATTTTAAAGTTCCATCTATACTTCCACATTTGGCATAAATGATAATATGCTTGTTAATGTTGTATTAATAAATGACATTAAATTTTAATAAATGATAGTTAATTTTGTTAATAGGTTTGAGACATGTTTAGTTTGATTTGAATTATTAATTGAAACCAGTTGTCGATTGAGGGATTCCATGAAGGAAGACTAGGATAAGAGGGCTAACAGGATTATTGTTAAATATCATCATAGACATTAATTTTTAATTCCACTTCAATCCTGTGTTGGCGCTTCGTTATTATGAGAATGGGGAAATTTAGGATTTGAGGCAGCCATGTGATAATGATTGGTATGTTGTTTCTTCTAGTAGTTGATATGGTTGTTGCTTCTACGATCACATCTTTCTACCGACATAATATCATCTCCTCCAAATTTATGTTATCATTTTCATGAATTCTTTATGTGAGTCATATTTAAGCCTTGAAACCCTTCCATACCATCAATACATGCATATGCTATAACCATGTCAAATTTCAATTCATACAAGCACAAATTGATTTTTTTTTACATTATCCCCATTCACAACCCCCTCTGTGTGGGGTCAATTAATTAAAGCATAATTTCCATTTATTTCTAAATGTTAAGTGAATTGAACATTTACCTGACCCCGAGAGCATAGAGAGAATTGAAACCATGACCTATTAATAGAAAATTAAGGTGCTTTGATGATGGGTACTTGACCGATTGAGCTTACCCTCAACAGGGCTAGTAAATACATATTGTGATAAGAATAGTAAAACATATTAAATACTTTCATCTCCTTGACATTTATGTTATCATTTTGTTAAATCCTTTGTGTGAGTCATATTTGAGTCTGAGAATCCTCCCTTATTGTCAATATGTTCATCTACTATAATCATGTCTGATGCAGGAGCATCCGGACTTAGCCAGAAATGCCATTGTATGTTCACATGTTATGGCTAGCAAGAGATGAATTTCATTGACCTGAGTGGTCAAAATCAATTCTTAGTAGAGAGGGTTGGATCCCTAAAAAATTTCCTTTACTACAATTATTGTAATAAGTAGAATATTGTATTATTTTTAGAATAGGAGATAAGTTGTTAGTATAGGTGTGTATCAGAGCTTGAGAATAGGGATTTAATGGTTGAGTTGATAAAAATAGATATTGAGTTGTCAATGCAGTTAGTATAGGATTTGATTCATAAAAGAGGAAAGAATGTAATTACAGAGGAATGAGATGATCGAGAATGATAGAGTGAGAAGTGAGAAATTGAGAGAGAGAGAGAGAGAGATAGGATTTGAGAGATAAATAGAGGTCAGACAAATTGTTGTAATTGAGCTAAGAGGGCCAACACTCTGTAATTTCTATTTTATTGAATAAATTATTAAGAGTGGCATGGGGTATTATTCCTAGTGTGAATTTATCTTGAATCTGTGGTTTGGCATTCTGGACCCTAATCGGGTATTAATTTTTGTTTATGTGTTTTATTGTTAATCATTGTCAATTGGCATTAAGGCTTTATTTTCATATTAAGCTAAACCTCTATTAAACAATGTTTCTTAAAGTTATGTATTTAGCACATGGGCAGTATTCCCAAGTGGTAAATGGTATCTCGCATGCTTAAGAAGAGGTAAATGGTATTGTTCCATGTCACGCAATTAACCTTAGTGGTCAACACGTAGCATGGGAAAACCACTTTTCTCACTTGCTCTCAACCTGATATCAGTTGCGCAATATTTCATGTGAGATTGCGTGATATCTGTTGGATCTGAAGGAGTGAAATCAATGGCGTGGATTGAAGCGCCTGACAAAAGGAAAAGTCAAAGAAGGACCGACGGTGATTGGTCAAGAAGGTGGGACCTCATGAGGAAATACACGTACAAAATCTGATTAAAGCACGACTGATTGGTTCTAAAGTTAACCAATAGTCTAATTCTAGACCACCACCCCATTTTCATCAACCTTCTACATCATTTTGGTATTAGAGCAAGGATTAAGTTTTGCTACAGTGAACATGCCACCAAGGAGAGGAGCTGGCATAGGTTGAGGGAGCCCTATAGCGAATGTAGTTCTGCTAGATGAGATCTGAAATCTGTGTACAAGGATGGAGACAATGGAGACTACTTAGAGGAAAGCACTTGATGAAGGAGATGTCAGTATTGCAGAAGAATCTTTTGAGGAAGAAGAAGAGGATGAAATTGAAGCTGCCAAAGTTCTCAAGATATTGGCCAAAACAAGTGGAAGACCAAATATGGAAATACCTTTATATGATGAGAATCTCAATGTAGAAGAATTGATGGACTGGATCAGTTCATTAGACAAGTATTTTGACTATGAGGAGGTTGATGATAAAAAGAAGGTGAAATTTGCAGTTACCAGATTGAAGGGTCATGCAGCTATCTAGTGAGATTAATTACAAACATCCAAAGGGAGAAAGGGAAATCCCAAGATGAAACAATGGGATAAAATGGTAAGTAGATTGAAAGTGAAATTTATGCCAAAATATTATCAGTTAAATCTTTTCAGACAATTACAAAATTTGAGGAAAAAAGGAATGAATATCAAAGAATACACAAAACAGTTTTATAAGATGAGCATTAGAGAGGACATGTAGAGGATGATGTAGAAAAGGTAGCCAGATACATAAATGGGTTGAGATATGACATATAGGATGAAATAAGCTTGCTGAGTTTGAAGACAATTGAGGATGCCTATCAAACAGCTTTGAAAGCAGAGGAGAAGATGTTGAGAAAACAAAATCAGAGGAATAGAGGGAAAAGTTTAGCAAGAGGTAGAGGAACTACCAGATCAAGATTTCAACATCCTCAGGGTGAAGCAGGAGGTTCAAGTAGTAGACCACCACAGTGAGGAGAATTTAGTAAAGGAATATTTTCACCCAGAGGAAGAGGCCAAGGAAGAGAAATTCAGTGTTACACATGTGGAGAATGGGGACATGGAAAATGGGACTGTCCTCATAATAAAATAACAAATCAGGGGAATGTGAATGTGGCTGAGGCAAGGGAAGGAAAACCTCAAATTTCAAACAAGAAAGAATCACCTGAAGTAGGAGAATCCTTGTTGTTGAAAAGGGTATTGCTTAAGGCATAGAAAGAGACTGGAGAGCCAGCTCAGAGAAAGAGTTTATTCAAAACTACATGCAAGTCAAAAAGGAAAATGTTGTAAAGTGATAATTGATAGTGGAAGCACTGATAACCTTGTTTCTACAGAAATGGTGGACAAGTTAGGACTAGTAAAATCAGTACACCCTACTCCTTACAAAGTATCATGGCTGCAAAAATGACATTAGCTTATTGTGACAGAAAAATGCAAGGTAGAGATACAAATTTGTAATTATAAGGATGTGATATTGTGTGATGTAATGCCGATGGATGTATGACATGTGTTGTTGGGAAGACCTTAGCAGTTTGATCGGAAAGCTATTCATGATGGGAGAAGAAATACTTACACTCTGGAGAAGGATGGAAATATACACACACTACTACCATTGAAGGATGAAGCAAGCAAAGAAGTGCCTGGAAACAATGTTAAGTTGATGAGTGGGAAAGAATTGCCTCAAGAAGTCAAGAAGGATGAATAGATGCATTTTGATGTCATAAGGAGATCTAAGGTAATTTTAACTTCCACAAACTTAGATGATTTATCTGAAGAAATCAAAATTCTGTTGTATGGTTTTGTAGATATTATTGTGGATGAGTTTCCAAATGCATTACCACCCATCAGGAGTATTAGTCATCATATTGATATAATACAAGGAGCAAGTTTTCCAAACAAAGAAACATATAGGTTAACTCCTCAAGAAAATCCAGAAGTTGGAAGACAAGTACACGAACTAATGGATAAGCGATTAATTAGAGAGAGTCTTAGTCCATGTGTTGTACCAATAGTACTTAGTCCATAGAAAGGTGGTGAATGGCATATGTGTATAGATTCCAGAACCATAAACAACATTACTATCAGGTATAGATTTCCTTTGCCATGCATGGATGATTTGATGGATTTTTTAAGTGGGTCAAAGTATTTTTCTAAAATAGATCTGAAGAGTGGATATCATCAAATAAGGATTAGAGAAGGATATGAATGGAAGATTTCATTTAAAACAAGTAGTGGATTGTATGAATGGTTAGTGATGCCTTTTGGACTCACTAATGCACCTAACACATTCATGAGATTAATGAATGAAGTCTTGAAGGAATATGCAGGCAAGTTTGCCATTGTTTATCTTGATGACATTCTAGTTTTTAGTAGAAGCAAAGAAGAACATCTAGAGCATCTTAAGTTTGTTTTAAGAACTCTGCAGAAAGAGAAATTGCTGATAAATATGAAGAAATGTAGTTTCATGAAAGAAGAATTAAACTATTTGGGATTTGTAGTTTCTAAAGAAGGTTTGACAATGGATCTAGAGAAAGTCCAAGCAATTTGGAACTGGCCTACTCCAAGAAACATATTTGAGGTAAGAAGCTTTCATGGTCTTGCAAGTTTTTATAGAAAATTTATCAGAAGTTTTAGTTAGATTTGTACACCAATTATTGAAACAATTAAAGAGACTAATCAGCCATTCAAGTGGACAGAAGCACAAGACTAAAATTTCAAGTTGTTGAAGAAGAAAATTACAGAGAAACCAGCTTTAGCTTTACTTGATTTTGGGAAAGCTTTTCAAGTTGAAATTGATGCTAGTGGAGTTGCAATTGGAGCAGTTTTGAGTAAGGAATAGAGAAAAATAGCCTACTTTAGTGAGAAACTAAATGAAGCTAAGAAGAAGTATTCTTCTTTTGATAAAGAATTTTATGCTATTGTGCAAGCTTTAAAAAATGGAGACATTATTTGCTACCAAAGGAGTTTGTATTATATTCTAACAATCATGCATTATAGTTCATAAACAACCAGCCAAAATTGAACCAGAAACATGCCAAGTGGGTAGAGTTTTTACAGTGTTTTACTTTTGTGATAAAACACACAAGTGGTAAGTTGAACAAAGTTGTTGATGCTTTGAGCAGGGTAAATTTCATTGTATAAGAATTAAGAGTTGGTGTTGTAGAATTTGAAGAAATGGTTGATATGTATAAAGATGATGCATAATTAAAAGATATTTATGTAGTGGTACAAAATCTAATAGTTCATAATAGAAGTCAATGGTTAAATTATCTTATCCAAGGAGGTTTACTGTTTAAAGGTAACAAATTGTGCATTTCCAAATGTTCTATGAGGGAAAATAGGATCAAGGAGAAACACAGTGGAGGATTATCTGGTCACTTTGGACAAGAAAAAACCTTTGCTTAGGTAAATGCTTTTTATTATTAGCCAAAGATGCAAACTGATGTTAAGAAATTTGTTGAGAAGTGCATAATCTATCAGCATTCTAAAGGGAGAAGCCAAAATATAGGATTGTACTAGCCATTGCTAATACTAGACCGACCATGGGATGTAATTAGTATGGACTTTGTTTTGGGGTTACCTAGAACTCAAAGACGGAATGATCCCATTTATGTTGTGGTAGATATATTTTCCAAAATAGCACATTTCATTACATGTAAAAAGACTAGTGATGCAACACATATTGCTAATCTATTTTTGTCAGAGGTTGTAAGGTTACATGGATTGCCTGTAAGTATTATATCTGATAGGTATACAAAGTTTGTTGGGCATTTTTGGAGAACTCTTTGGAAGAAATTAGGTGAAAATCTTAGTTTCAGTTTAGCATATCATCCTCAAATAGATGGATAGACCGAAGTGGTAAACAGAAGCTTGGGAAACATATTGAGAAGTTTAGTGTATAACAATCCTAAGCAGTGTGATTTAGCACTTACTCAAGCTGAGTTTGCTTATAATGACACTCCAAACCAAAGTACTGGGATGAGTCCATTTCATATTGTTTTTGGAATGAATCCAAGAGGTGTGTATGAACTCATAAATTTGGGTAAATAGGAGACAAGAAGTGCAAAAGATGAAGAGTTTTTAGAGCAGATGCAAAGACTATAAGAAGATGTCAAAGACAGATTGTAGGAAAGCAGTGGAAAATACAAACAGAGAGCTGATGAGGAGGAGAGAAAAAGAATCCTAAGCGGGAGATCTAGTGATGGTATACTTGAGATAAAGATTTCATGTTGGGACTTACAATAAACTAAAGATGAAAAAGATAGGGCCATGCAAAATTGTGAGGAAGTTTTCAACTAATTCTTATGAAATTGAATTGCCAGAAGGGATTGGAATATCACCTATCTTCAATGTTGCATATTTGTATCCATACAAGGAGATAGATTTAGAGCTATAGAAGGAACCTGCATGAGATGAAGTTCAAACTTTAAATTGGGAAGAACAAATGCCAAAGACAGTCAAGAAAGAGGTGGAAGCTATTTTGGAGAAAATAGTATCCAAAAGAACCAGAGGACAAGTTTATTTTTAATATTTAGTCAAATGAAGGGGATAGCCAATGGAGGATGCCATTTGGATAACAATGACAAAATTACAAAAGTATGAGGCAATCCTGAAAGTTTGACAAAGGATTCTTTTCTTCCCTGGGAGTCTGACGTAGGAGCATCCAGACTTAGCCAGCAATGTCATTGTATGTTCATATGTTGTGGCTAACAAGAGATGAATTTCATTGACCTAAGTGGTCAGAACCAATTCCTAGTAGAGAGGGTTGGATCTCTCGAAAATTATATTTACTACAATTATGGTACTAATTAGAATATTGTATTATTTTTAGACTAGGAGATAAGTTGTTAGTATAGGTTTGTATCAGAGCTTGAGAATAGGGATTTAATGTTTGAGTTGATAAAAATAGATATTGAGTTGTCAATGCAGTTATGATAGGATTTGATTCATAAAAGAGGAAAGAATGTAATGAAAGAGGGATGAGATGATCGAGAATGATAGAGTGAGAAGTGAGAAATTGAGAGAGAGAGAGGGATAGGATTTGAGAGAGAAACATAGGTCAGACAAATTGTTGTAATCAAGCTGAGAGGGCCAAGACTCTGTAATTTCTATTTTATTGAATAAATTGATTAAGTGTTGCATGGGGTATTATTCTTGGTGTGAATTTCTCTTGAATCTGCAGTTTGGCATTCTAGACCCTAATCGAGTATTAATTTCTATTTATGTGTTTCATTGTTAATCGCTATCAATTAGTGTTAAGGCTTTATTCTGAGATTAATCTAAACCTCTATTAAACTGTGTTTTTTAAAGTTATGTATTTAGCACGTGGGTATTATGCCCAAGTGGTAAACGGTATCTTGCGTGCTTAAGAAGATTTAAATGGTATTGTTCCAAGTCATGCGATTAACCTTAGCGGTCGACACATAGCACGGGAAAACAACTTTTCTTGCACACTCTCAACCTGATATTAGTTGTGCAAGATTTCATGCAAGATTGTGCGATATTCATTAGGTCTGAAGGAGTGAAATTGATGGCATGGATTGAAGCGCCTCGCAAAAGGAAAATTCAAAGAAGGACCGATGGCGATTGGTTAGGAAGGTGGGAACTCAAGAGGAAATACATGTACAAAATCTAATTAAAGCACAACTAATTGATTTTAAAGTTAACTAGTAGTCTAATTCTAGAATACCACCCTATTTTTGTCAACCTCCTACATCAATGTCAAATTTCAATGCACATAAGCACAAACTAAAAAAATTTGAACATTAGCCCCATTCATAACGACCTCTATGTGAGGTTAATTAATTAAAACATAATTTTGTCTAACTACTAAATTTGAAGTGAATTTAACATTTACTTGACCCTGAGAGCATCTAGATAATTGAACATGTGACCTCTCAGAAGCAAATTAAGGTGCTTTAAGGATGGTTACTCGACCAAGTGAGCCAACCCTCGACAAGGCTAGTAAATACATACCATGATAAGGACAGTAAAAGGTAATAAATAATTTCATCTCCTTGACGTTTATGTTATCATTTTTTCAAATTCATGTGTGAGTTATATTTGAATCTTATAACTTGTTGATACTATCATTTCATGCATATACTATAAACATGTTAAATTTCAGTGCATACAAGCATAATCGAAAAAAAATTCAACGTAAGCCCCATTCACAACCCCCTTTATATGGGGTTAATTAATTAAAGCATAATTTCCATTACTAAATTTCAAGTGAAATGAACATTTACTAGACCACAATAGTGTCAAAATAATTTAACCCATGTCCTCTTAGTAGAAAATTAAGGTGCTTTGATGATGGGTACTTGACCAACTGAGCTAACCTTCAATAGGGATAGTAAATACACACCATGATATGGATAGTAAAAAATAAGAAATAATTTCATCTGGTTAACATTTATGTTAACCTTTTTTCGAATTATTTGTGTGATTCATATTTGAGTCTTGAAATCCTCCCATAACATCAACACATGCATCTACTATAACCATGTCAAATTTCAATTCATATAAGCACAAGCTGAAAAATATTCAACATTGGCCCCTCTCAATAGCAATTAAGGTGCTTTGATGATGTGTGCTCTACCAATTGAGCTTATCCTCGATGTAGTTAAATACATACCTCAGTGAGGTTCTCTTGGTTTCAAGAATAATATATTTTCTAC
Source organism: Pinus taeda (assembly GCA_000404065.3). Taxonomy (NCBI): domain Eukaryota; kingdom Viridiplantae; phylum Streptophyta; class Pinopsida; order Pinales; family Pinaceae; genus Pinus; species Pinus taeda. Next base: position 46,090 of record APFE030492585.1, on the reverse strand, counting down.
TAAACAAGTCCAACTACGTGAAGGTGGAAGCTCATACGTCCCCTACGCGATTCTGCCCCACCCCCCTCCCCCTCACATCACCCTCAATTCCCTTAATACCCAATTTATCTACTATAAAATATTTGAAACCAACATAGTAAGAATCAAGCATAGCTACAAATTACTAATAAAACAAAAATTTAAGGTAAATAAAAGAGAACAAATAAACTAAAAACATATAAACACATACCTTGTACATTTCAACATTTTGGTATCATTAATCTTATTCTTCATCTCAGTAAACAATTATATCATCCAATTTAGAATTGATGTTGATAAAAGGATTGACCATATTATCATCATCATCAACGTCATTATTTCTAATCATATCAACACCGTTATCATCATCAAGAACATTGTCTCCTATGTTTCATTTGACTTCTTCAAGGTCTTCATCTAATAGTACATTGTTGATATCATCTTCATCCAAAACTTTGTCTCGATTAACATCTTCTTGAACTTATTCAATGTATTCATCTGACACATGAAGTAATTGCTCCTTTATGTCATCTTCTTCTGCCATATCATCTTCTTCCACTACATTATACTCTACTACCCTTCCTCTTAGATCATATCTAACAACATATGACTAGCCCCCTCTACCTGGAACAGATGAGTAAATGAATTATTTGTGTTGGCTTGGAAAAACATAGTAGTCTTGGGTCAACTGACCTTGTATTAACCATGGTAAATCCATTATCATTCTGAATAATAACTCTATTAGGACCATGTTCATTCATTCGTAGCTTGTACCATTTGATATCAAATAGAATCAATTTTAAACAATTAAAGTCACACCCAAGCATGTCATCCAAATTCCCATAGTATCAATTTTCAAATACTTGTGGACATGTGTCACTTTTAGGGGAAATATTAGTGACTTAGAAGATTTTAGTTATCCCACAATAAAAGAAAATTCCTCTTTTCATCCAACTTTTTGATGCAAAATTTATAACCATTGTACCACATAGCCTTGTTGTGTATCAACTGCAATATGCCAAACATATTACAAAATGAATTTTCAATAAATAAACATATTTATATATATGAGAAAATATTTGAAAGAAAAAACACACCTTCCATCACATTAATAATTTATGAAAATAACTTAACAAAATATTTCAGGGTGAAAACGCATGCTTTCTTGTTCATCTTTCAAACTATTTACTAAATCAACTTCCCTTTGCATAACATTGGTATCCCATTTCTGAATGATGAGTTTCTATAACTAATGTAGACACCCCTTCCCATGATAACCTACCATCACCTTGTATACATATTTTAATCCGTACCTTCATCCAGTCAAATATTGTTTTTAATGTACATATGTAGTACATCCCACTCTTGACCAACTTTATTAGAAAATCATAATTCACCAATAAATATTAGTTATCATGGTCAACATTATTAATTTATGAAAGAATAAAAATTAAATAAGTATGATATAAACAAAATTGAAAAGTTATATGTATTATAAATAATCTTCACATTAAATATTTAATTACCTCTCACTTTTCTTATTCTCCTTTTTCCTAGTTGGTACTCCCTTTCAATTTTTTTTATGGATTTCACATCCCAAATGCGATCCACATGTATATTTTCTGCTAATTTAGGATGATACTGACTAATATACACCATGAATTGATATACCATATATTCCTCCACCATAGAACCCTCAAGATGTTCACTTTGTCTAACTAAAGCATTCAATGATTTCAAGTGTCTCTCCACTATCCACATTGACCTTGTGTGTACAAGTCCACACAATTCAATCTCCTCAACTTGGTGTATGAGATAGTGTTCTTGTGCATTGAAAAATTCTAGAGGTATATACTTTTGCAATTCACACATTAGCCAAGGAATTTCTCTTCCAATACTTTATATCTTGTTTATGGATTTGTTTCAATGACAACCATCTACAAATGATACAAGGAAATAAGATGTTTCAACAACATATAATATATTACATTACAAGTAAAACACATGCCATTAAATTTAACAACAAATTGAAAAAACACTTTGCATATAAATCACTACTTACCTCATGCATTTCCCAAGATCATATATAATTTGTTTGACGTTGTTGTTAAAGTTGTTTGCAAGAGATAGAGATAGAACATGTAGTAATAATAAATATGAATAGTTATTTGTTTAATACAAAGTAGAAAAAAAAACTATGAAGATGTATACCAATATAGAAATATATATAGCAAAATAATTACCTTAATGAAGGTATGCTAATCAAGTGTTTTTATGCCACCAAATTCACCTTTCTTTGTTAACATATTTTTTAAGTTTGAAAAAAAACCACATGAAATTTTATTCTTCGAATGACCTCCTTTACATCATTTCTTTGCTTCTATATTAATAACCATGGAAGGCTATTTCTATCTCCATTGTTATTTGATCAAATTGCATTTTTCATTACATGACTAGATTCCTGAATGTCACTACAAATTTTGATGATTCTTTATTTATCCCTCTACCATCTATGATTCACCATAACATTTCATTCACATTATTCCCAGTATGATTTTTATCCAACAAATGTTCTATTCTTAGGTCCTCATAGTAGGGAAACCTCATGAATTGAGTGGGATAACTTTTCATCCCTTGTGGAAGACCATTATGAATTCCTTCACGACCTTGATGATGAAGCATAGAAGAAATAAAAACAATAATTATCAAATACAGTAAAATAAATTATAGAAAAATAAAAATTAAAAACATTACATATATGATACATAAACAAATTTCATATCTTGATCCTTTTTGTTATATTCCAACTTCCATAGGTGAGGTATCATTCTTTTTGGTTTTAATCCAGACTCTTTGTTCCCATATGTCTTTCAGTAGTGTGATACCTATGGATTTTAGAGAGGATGTGCCTATACTCCTCAAACATCTATTTTCCTAAACTTTTTGAACAAAAATATTTCATCTTAGGACCACAAAGTGGACATGCAAATTTACCCTTTATTTGAAGAGCTGCATTAAGAGATGGATTAATTTCAATTATATGAAGGGATTATTTAAAAAATATGCATGATATATTCAAATAGTTATGTACTATTAAAGTGAAATATTGGAATGTTACATACCACCAAAAAGTGTTAGTCCTAGGGAAACATGAATTGTCCATACACATTTTCCATATAATTGAAATGTCCTCTTCCTTGTTGGTTTACAAATGTTATACATAGTGATGCATACCCATAAAAATTAGTCACTCGTCCATAAGAGGCTCAATATATACAGTCATATCTTTAACTTGGTATTTACCTAGTAACTATTTCAAATTAAACATAATTACTACCATTATATGTATGTATATAACTAAATAAATAAATATAAGATATTATGCAACACGTTAAACAAATTAAAATATTACATTTGAAAAATTAATGTAAATAAATTCCAGGAACAATCATTGTCAACATTATGTGCTCCTTCTTTATTTCCATCCAAGGAGGAAGTTTACTGTTGATAACAAAAATTGGCCACACTGAGTAAATAGACCTAAGCTCTCCAAATGGTCAGCTGCCAATGGAAACCTAACATTACAAGGTTCACCATTAATATGCGGCCCATTTTCCTCAATTTTTGTAAATGCATAACCATCTACAGGAATTTGAAGAGCACCATCTATACTTCTCTTCCATTCATGGTAATCCATAAACTGTGTTATGCTTTCGCACTTGAACAATCACTGCAAACATAAAATTATAGGAATATGATGAAGAACCTTTTGAGGCACCATTTTTGTTATTTCATCATTTCAATATCTACTACTCTGAAATTGCAGGTAATTTTTTTCAATGCATGTTGTACATAATATATAATATGATCATTAGGACATGCATCTACAGCTTGACACTCTATTCCAATTTCTTTCATAATGTCTTATAAATATTGGTATGTGTGAGGTAAAATATTTGATGATGGTAACATAATTTCACCTAACAATATAAAGCATAAAAAATCACTAGCTAGTGTAAAGAATTAATCATAAATATTCCATTCTTATTTTACATATTAATTAACACAAAGAGAGGAAAAAATCTAGCCTTTATGTATAATATGTGATGAAACATATTACATATCTTAGAATTTATGTGATACAACTATTTGAGAAACCATTCAATACCTTTAAGTTCACCAAAAGTAATGTAGCAAAGAGAAGATTTTCTTGCCTTCATAAAGTGGCGTCATTACCTTCTCTTTGCAAAGGTTCATTAAGAATATTATCATCATTGTCCTCATCCTGATCCTTGGCTAGTCAAGTGGACAAGTCTTGGATCAATTCATTTGTCCCATCATCTTGAACTATGTTACTATTTTCATCTTCTTCAATATGATCATTAACTTGATCTTCAATATTTTCTCCATCTTCCTCAACTTGTACAACATTTCTACTACTAATTAGGGCATTTGGACACCGAGTAGGGAGGCAAATTGACTTTATAATTACAAATAATTATGTAAATTAAAATTATTCCGCATAAAAAATATTATAACAATATAAATATTATAAATACAATTAATATAAACACAATAGATGATGAATTTATAGCTTACCAAGGGACGATATTTCTTTGATCCCCTTCAATATGTTCATGTTTCCTACAATGTATTTTAGTTATTTCTTTTAAAACTCTCATGGGAGGTAAGCCCCCACTTTCATAACAAGGGAAATAACATCTCCCATCATCCCCTTTGTTTTTTCCCCTACTAATGTTTGTTGACATTCTTCCCCACAAAAAAAGTTTTTGATGATTATATTATAAAATTGAGTAGCAAACTAGATGTATTATATTTTATACTCCAATTGATATATTAGGTCGAAAATAAGACATTATAACTTTTTAGAACAATTGTAGTTGTAGAGAAAATGTCGCAACATCTCTTCAAATAAACATATTTATAAATTTACTTACCATCATAATTCCAACGATAGTTGACCAAATCAAACTCAACAAGTCAGAAAGACCAAATGATTCAGTAATAGCTCAAAATATAGGGAAAAAAGGTTTTCATTAATATGTTACAATCGTTATATATCATTGCTCTCATGATGATATGAAGAATACCATCGAAATTACAATGATATCAAGATATGCCGTCAAAATACCAATGAATTTAGATTAATTAAAAAAAATTTGAAAAAATTGACATTAATTATTATAATTTTCGACGATGCAACCAATTTTAGTTGTATAGTCATACTATTTATTTGAAAATTACTATTATATATAGTAGTGTTTCCATCAAAATAGTTAGTTTTAACTCTTGAATTCATATTTCTTACATTTTTAATATGGCTACTCCAAGTGATATTTTTCTTACTAGTACCAACTACCTCTCATGGGAATCCCAAATGGAGGTTTTACTAAGATTATTGTAGCAAATTACCTTGGGAAAATAAAAATCCCCCATAGATGCAAAAAATAAACCCAAATGGGATAGAATGTGAATAAAAAAACATGTGGATTAATCAAAATGTCCATTTCTCTTGATTTATGGTTTCATTTTCGTGGAATAGATGACTCAAATGCAACTTGAGTATGTAACGAACAAAGTTCGTACTTCACAATAATCTTCAAAATACTTGGAAAAATGAAGAATCCTTATATAATATATATATATATATATATATATATTTATATATATATATATTATATATATATATATATATATATTATATATATATATATTGAATAGTGCATACGAGAATTTATATGAGATATTGATTATGAAATCCCGCTTATATACCTAGGTAGGTGCCCCTTAATGAACGTTCATGTATTTAGAGACATGCCCATTCTATACAATTATTATTTATGATTAGTATTACTATTAGTATTATTATTATTCATAACATTTCCTTTCTCTTCAGAAAAAAAATTTCCTCAAAGCTTATTGCTAATAAGGCATGACATTTGTTTCTTTGTCTTGTAATCTATTCACATCTTTCAGAATTCTTTGAGTTGTCATCATTGATGATACGAGATGATATGATCCTTTATGTGATAAGATAAATTGTCGAATTGAGAAGGGATATGACCATCCTAAATCAATATTTTGTGGATTATTGTGGTTACTGGATACTTAAAATGAATTTTTATCATAATATTGTGTTGTGGTGACATCGATATCCCTTGGAACATAAGTCACTTGTCTTTGGTTTGAGTGATATGGATTTGCAGACTGGTTGAAATGTCTACTTTTATGATTTGGGTGTTGATAATGAGTTCTTATGATATGAATCCTCTTATCCTATTTGTGGTGATTCCCTTATTTACTTGAAGTATATGATTTCCTTCATGTACTAAAGTCACTTGATTAAACATAACATTTTCACGTGAAATTTAAATTGCTTTTACTGTAACATCTAAATATGTTTTTACTTTTTCTGTGATGTTATCTTCTTGCATTGTGATATTTACTAGATTGATATTCATTCCTTTTCCTTTAACTTGGACTAGTATGTCTGAAGAATTTGGTGCCTCTTTCATGATAAGTTCTCCTAATTTATATTTTAATGACTTTTTATCATTTTTAACTTTCTTAGCTTATGTCAATAATTTTTTGTCATGGTCCTTGAGGTGAGTAACTTCTTCATTTTTGTCTGAAATAATCTTTTCAACTTCCTTCTGCATATTTTGCATTGAATTATGGTTTTTTTGAAGAATTACTTTTGGGATATCTTTTATGTCCTTCGATGTTACTAAATTTGGCTTGAATGTAACATCATGTAGCATTATTATTTTATTTATGTAGGAAAAATGTCAAGAACTTATTTTTCATAATTAGGATGAAGGACCCTAGTGATTCCATCCAGGTAAAACCTAGAATTATATCACTATTGTCACAAAACAAGGTTTTAACAATGAATTGCAAGACAAAACTATAGTATCTGAGTTTTATATTTCTTATGTCATTTTTTTTATTCATTTTATCCATTGCTTCAATTATATTTGATTCAAGAATCACTAATTGGTTAGCACATTCAATACTAACATAATTATTATCTTCAATAGGATCGATAGAGATCATAATATCCTTTCCTGTGAGTGATCCTTTGGTTTTAAATAGTGCACTGACACTTTTACTATAAAGTTTAGGGAATCTTCCTTTACTAGTCTCAAATTTTTCTTTTCTTTTCTTTAGAATAACATTGGGTTTTTAAAATTAACCTTTTAATCTTTATAATAATACCTCTTTTTTGTCTTTTTCTTTTTTTCTTTTAATTCAGAAGTTATTTCAATTATACCCCCTTTAAAAATATGATCCGAATTTATGAAGGAACGAAATTAAATATAGATTTAAAATAGAAACACAAAGATATAATGAAAATGAACTTCAATTAATAAATAACAAATACTAAAAATTATTTACATGCAAAATGAAGCAAACTAGTTAAAGTGATGGTAGCTTATCTCTAAGAAGAGATGTGACAGAGACATGCCTTCTGAACTATGTTAAAATGAGGCTCAAAGATCTTTTCATCATGAAGAAACAATAAGAAACCCTAAACATCCAAAAACCTAACACTAGAAGATGAAGCATCAAAAGGTATGTGCCTTGTTAGGGTTATGTAACATCCCTCATGCAAATTCCATGTAATAAAAGTTAATAAACGAAAAAATAATAACCATGGTTTATTGGACACTTATTCCAAGTTGAATGTTGGGTAAGAAATCCTAGTGTGGGTGCTCATTCGTTTATTATGGCTAAGGAAATTGGAAAAGACAATGGCTAAGGCTTTGGAAAGGAAAAATGGGATTTTTGGCACATTTTTTTATGAAAATAATGGGAATTAGGAGTAAAGGGGGGTGAAAGGTCGTTGGTTTCATGTGAGGAGGAAAATAATGTGAAATGAAGAAAATAGAGGCCTATTTAATAAAAAGGCTTATGAGGATAAATTGGTAACCTTTTGTCAGTTCAATTTTGGAGCTTTCTCATTATTCTCTCTCTCCCTCTCTCACTCTTGGAAGCTTAGAGTTTTCTTGGAGAATTTTGGCATTAGATCAAGAAAGGAATAAAAGGCAAGAGGAAGCAAAGATCAAGTAGGGAAAGGTAGGTCAAGCAGCTATAACAGGATTCTTTGTAGGTATCGATTTGCATATGTATTTTCCTTGCTAGATTTGGCATGCATGGTGCATGTGGTTCTTTTGTTGTTATGGTATGGGTTTTTCCAGGTGTAATAGTGTTTCAGCCTAGCCTTTCCTTTTCCAGATAGTCGTGGCGTGATGGGGTTGTCATGTTTTGGGTGAGTTCGATTGCCGGATGGATTCAAAGTTGAGTGAGGTGGAACTATGAATGATATAGCACATGGCCTGGTGGTCCCTGAACCAGACTGTGGATCATGGCAAACCCACTGGCCTAGTAACCCCTGAGCCAGACTGTGGGTTGCAGTAAATCCAAGATTATGTTTCCTTGGTGGGCCTAGGAATAATTTCTAGTGAATGACAGGATATATGGTAAAGCTAAGAGGTGGTTTTCTCTCCATTCGGCCTAGTAATCCCGGGTTTGGGATATGAGTTAAATCCTAGAGAGTGGGTCTTGATTTAGGGCCTAGTTATCTAGGTTTGGATTGCGATAAATCCTAAGAGACTAGGAGAGAGGAAATTCCCCCATGGTATAGGTGGAGAAATATGGTGTCATCTATGTTTGTTTTGGCCTAGTGATTTGGTGGAGATCATGGTAAAGCCTATTATGACATTTTTATTGAGTTTTCCTAGTGATCTAGGATGGATTATGGTAAAGCCTGGTTTCTATTAATGAGGGTGAGGCGGTTTAGCCTCGGGATGCGCTGGTTGGTTCTTTGGTTTGAGCCCCACATTCATGCTTGGAATATGGCACCGGGGTGAATGATTAAATAGATATTTGGCTTAGCTATTCTATGGTCAAGTGGAACATGGTAGTCCCATCTCGGGTTTGGATTTTGAATCATTAATGACAGGTTATTTCTCCTTTTATTTCTATAAGTATTATATTGGTTTATATGTCGATCCTATGGTTGTGATTTCATTGGTATTTATGTTTCTATTATGTTGGTTATATATGTGTTTTATGATAGTGGATATGTATGGATCTCATCATGCTTTTACTTGTAAATGAATGGATAGTGTATCTATGACTTAATAGGTGATAATTTAGTAAATGATATGAGGGAACAAAGGTTCTTAGTGATTCTCTAATAAGTATGAGATCCTTGTGCTTGAATATGTTATTTACACCTATAGATTACATATTTGCGATATGTTCGATGAAATTCTTGTCATGGCTAGTAAGGATCTGATTAAGGGCTTGTTTAACCATTTTCTTTTTCATCATTGTTTCCCTATTATTTTAATGTTCTGGAGATGTCATTCAATTATGGGTAATGACCTAGGTTTTGGGCTTGAAAAAATGGCTCAAAACTCGGGGACATTGGCACAACACTAGACAAAATAGTCCTTGGAAGATAGCATGCTTATAGCATGAGAGCGTCCACAGACTCTTGGACACTGGCAGGCCTATAGAATGAGAGTGTCCATAGGTCAAGTGGTCAAAAACTTCAGTGGGACCTAGGGGCTAGCTACTTGTGTGGTTAGGATGGTTGCTAGGAGTCCTGTAACTGAAGTGGAAGGCTTGTATGTTGTGTTTTTGTCGATTCCACTTCCTTAAGGTATAGGAGGTTTAATACAATCATAGTATCCTCTCATCACATGTTTACCCCGGTTGACTGGTTACTTGGGTAGATGTGGGAGGAGGTGGTTACAGGCTAGTTGGAATATCAACTTCCCGGGGTCGTAATGTTGGCAGAAGATCTTTGTTTGGTGCGCATGATATCATGTTAGAAAGGTCTATCTCAGGACAACAACTCTTAATTTTAAACATGGATATAATATCCATGTTTTATTTTTTCCCTAAAAAATTCCATTTAGGACCTCAAAATGGCTCCAAAGGTTCAGGACTTGAAAACTTCCAAAAATAGAAAACTATCAAAATAGGAAACTGTATTGAAAAATAGGAAACTAATAGAAAATAGTGTTGGGGTCCAAGTGGAATAGGAAGGTGGCCACCAATATCTACTTGGATTAGTCCCCCCCCCCGAGGTACTATTGGCCCCCATTGTGTTGAGTGCCTCTATCAGGTGAGGGAACTTCTATTAAAATTGGTCATTGATGAACCACTTGCCTTGTAGGAGATGGTTGGTTTGACAATCCAATATAGTTAAATTCCCTATTAATGAGTGTTTCCATGATCTGATCAATTGAGGCTTGTTCCAAGCAATCTAGGTTGAACTCTATTGGTTTCAAGTGCTCAACAATGTCTAATATGTCCAAAAATGGTGGAAAGTATGGCCGAAGGCAGTCCACATTAAATATTGGGTGCATCCAAGAACTGGGGGTATACTTATCTTGAAATAATTATCACCCACACCATTGGTGATGGTGTAAGGCCCATATCATAGTGGTTGAAGCTTTTGATAGGCTTTGACAAAGCATTCCTTCTACAAATGCAAACAAGACTTGTCTCCCACTTGAAACTTATGTGGCACTCGATGTTGATCATGTCGTTGTTTGTGCTTAGTAAATTGGCTTTATCCACGTTATCATGAACTTGTTGGAGTATGCGTTGAATGCATTCAATGAATTTATGGCTTTATCATATTTGGATTGAACATGTATAAACAATGTTTTTGTAGTTGCAAGAGGCATTACAACATCAATGGGACATAATGGTTGAAATTCTAGGCATCACTGAAAGGGGATATGGTTAGTTGTGTTGTGGAGAGCTATATTGTAGTTGTGTTGCACATAAGGGAGACTCTCATCCCATGTTCATGGATTCTTAGAGTTGTACATGCATAATATGTGCACTATCATCCTATTGACAACCTTTGTTTGGCCATTAGTCTAGGGGTTGAATGCAGTTGACTTGGTGAGCTTGATGTCCAACAATGACTAGAGGCCCATCCATTATGTGATTAAGAACCTGCTATCCTAATTTGATATAATGTTCTGCATCCCAAAATGCACCCATACTCATTCGATGAAGACCATGACAGTGGATTCTGTTGTGATACACTTCTTTCAAGCAACTAATATAGTCATCTTATAAAATATATCAACGACCACAAAGACATAGTTATTACCATGATTGGTATAAGGGAGGCTAGACATATAGTCCATGGACATGGATTCCTAAGGCCGACTAGGAGTAGGTCAAGGAATGTATAGGCCTTGCTTCTTAATGGTTGGCTTGGTGATGTTATAGGAAATGCAAGATATGATATATTTTCCAACATTCTATCATAATTTTAGCCAATGAAAATACTTTTGCAGTACTTCCACTACCTTCTCCAAACAAAACTATCCCATGACCTGACTATAATGCACCTCCAAAATCAACATGGCACGCTCACTTGAAATAACACAAATATGTCTCAGATAACACAATACTCCATCCTGAAGGTGGAATTCTTAAACTAGCTTTCCAGCCACCAACATCTTGATGGTGGCAGCTAATTCTAATTCATTTTCATATATTTTCATCCATCTAAAGATCTCATTACCACAAGAATTGAGAACTATTCTTAGTGCCAGAATTAGGGGTCAGCTGAGGCATCCTATGACAAGCTTGGTTCTACCCTTCTCATATTTAATGTTCAAATCTAATGCTCTTACGCATCCTGAAACCAAGAAGCTACAAAGTTCTATTACAATTATTAGGGTCAACCAATCCTAAATGACTTGGACCTTAGATGGATCCACATGCATTCCTTGCTCATCAACTATGTAGCCTGGATATTGGACCTGGTCCATGCCAAAGGATAATTTATCCAATTTGGCACATTGTTGGTGCTACCGCATGGTTTGAAGGACTTGCCAAATATGTTACAAGTTCTCTTCCCAACTCTTGCTAAATATGAGGATATCATCCAAATATACAAGCACAGATGAGTTGGTGAAATTTCACAAGATGTCATCCATCAACCTCATAAAAGTTGCAAAGGAATTTGTCAACTTTAAGGGCATGACCAACCATTCAAAGAGACCCTCCTTGGACTTGAAAGGAGTCTTCCATACATTTATGGGTTCTCTTGGAACTTGGTGATAGTCAGAATTCAAATTAATACTATTGAAGCACTTAGCCTCCTTAAGATGGTAAGAAGGTCATCAATCCATTTGGTCAGGTATTTTTTCCTAAGTGTTATTTTGTTTCATTCCTAATAATCAATGAAAAGTCTCCAAGTGCCATATTTCTTCGGCACGGGTATAATTGGGCTCCCAAAAGGTGATGAACTTGGTCAGATTTTCCCTTTTTGTAGCAACTCTTGGATCTCCCACTTGATTTCTTCATTTTCTAGAAGAGAGTAGTAGTAGATTGGCCCATTAGGTAGAGGGGCATTGAGGGTCAGATCAATTGAATGTTTGACCTGAAAGTGCAAAGGTATCCCTATAGGTGAGGAGAAGATGTATTTGTACTCTTCCATAACCTTATCCATTTGCTTCTACGGTGTGGTAGAGCCCTTTCTGGAGGCCATGGATGTGGCCGCTATCTTCCCCTTACTCTGAGAGAAAATTAATAAGAAAACAAATTTCCTAGTCTAGGAGATGATCTTGTTGCATTGCATAGTAGAGATCAAAGAAATGGTGACAAGTGGGGCTACCTTTAGTATCCTGTATAATTTTCTACCCAAAGTAATAATAACATTACAAGGTTTGGACTCATACACAACATGACACTTCCAAAAGCATGTTTGGCCTAATAAAACATCACAAACTTCAAGGGGAGCTACATCACACAATACCTTGTGCGTGATGTCAAGTCTCAGAATTGTTATATTTAATAAATCTTCTTGCCCCATGATATGATATTTTACCCCCTTGTTTCACCAATTCTGACTCTTTTATCATGCACTGCCTTATGATTTTGACACAACAATGAAGGATTGGGTCCAATGTGTATTTATAATCAAATTCATTCATTCATTTATGTTTTTTGAAGTTTATGTGTATCATGTCACTAATACAAGTTTATGCAGTTCTCGCACTCCACAGAGATCTTTCACCAGAGTTAATGCACGTGTGGACTGATTTATCATTTGAAGTTACCACGGAGGCCAATGGTAGCTAATAGTATGAGCACATGTTTGTTGAGAGTTATATATCTTGCTTTATCTCTATTACGATTAAATGTGAAAAGAATTGATCATACTTTGTTGCTACAACATGTTTTAATTGGATTTAACTTTGGAAGTAGAAATAGAGTGTGATGTTATTAATGTGTTTCCTTATGTCTTGCAAGATTCCACAATGATCTGAATTGTAGTTCTTTAGCTTAATGGTCGATTATGTAGAGTAGTCTTGAATATCTATTTATGGATTTTGAGGCATCAAAGTCATTTTCAATATATTGTGTGGTTTTACTATAAATGAAGGCAATGAGTAGATTTTCTATAGGATATTTTTCAAATATTAATTGAATTTGATTTCTAAACACATGCACATCTTTCGATGATATGTGTTCAACTTCAAATTTAGATACATCCTCCATGGAATAATGAGTGAGAGATCATTCGCTCCAAAGGGTGTTTTGATTTCATGAGTTAGCATTTATTTTAAAACCATAGAGATATTCCTTAATCGAATTGAGCGCAGGCAGACTCTAAGAAGGAAAAAAGTATTAATATTTGAGTTTGAAACTAAGATTTATGCTCTAAATTTAGTCCTCTTTTTTTCACTTTTAATACTAGTCACCATTCTAGACTTAGTATAATATTGGGATACTAGATTTGAGTGATTTATGATAGGTGAAATCAATTTACAGTAGCATTCTTATTTGGTTTCTTGCTTGCACACAATAATGTACTCTTCATTGATGGCCTTATGCATATCAACACTCTATTTTATTTTCTTTGATTTGGAAATGTGTGAGGAGTTTGTTTCCATTTGCTTTCAGAAATTTGATTGATTTGCATGACTAAGTGAACTTTGATTGATTTACATGACATAGTAGAAAATAAAGCATAGTACAAGAATCAAATTTGGATTGGATTGCTTTTCAAATTGATTTAATAGAAGGGTTTTCTCTTTAAATTATCAAAAGGTTGGGTTTGTTTTCAATTGATTGATTTTTTGGGTTGTTTTAAAAAATTGTAGGATTAGTGATTATGATTTTTAAAGTTTCCCTTGAGTGCAATATTTGAATTAATTGTTGCTTGCAGGATGTTTTAAAGAGATTGTTGTGCAAGATAGACTAGAATTTGGTTTACATGTTGCTAGGGCCTCTCTTTGGCATTTCTAGTGTTGCACCTTGAAGTTTACGAACTCCTGGGTTGACAATTAAATATTAAGTTGTTTATTATGCCCAACATTTTAGTATTGTTGCCGGGGAGGCACTTAGAGGATTGACCTTGGTGACTTGCTATAGTTTGGTTTGCTCTTTACTTAGTTTTTCTTGCAATTTTTTTATTTTGTTTCTTTCCTATATATCTAGCTTATCATTTTAAGGTTTTTCATTTCTAGGGTGTTGTAAGAACCCCCTATATACTCATCCATGTGATGATAGGATATACTAGTTTCCCTGTTGAGAACAAAAAAATGGTATTTGGAAGAATATTTCAATGAGGAGTTTTGATGTTGCTACAGAGACATACAAATCATCCAATGAAGAACTCACAAGTGCATAATTCAATATTTTACTTGAACGTAAAAATAATATTATCAACACTTTGCTTTCGAGGTTGGATGATTTTTAGGAAGAACAAAAGAAGGATTAAGAACCACTGCTAATTTTTTGTGCCAATTGTATGAAAAAGCACTTCCTTAGAAAGTGTCCACTTAGTAGCCTGAAATTTTACAAAATTTGTGAATAGGCTCATGCAACAATACATTTCCCATCACTGCGAGGATTATTAAAGGTATTAATAAATCAAGTAATGAATTGAATCAACTGGCATGTATAACTCAAAACTTATCATCATTCAATACTTTGATTAATGCTTATTCGCCTTAGTAGTTTCCTCAACATGTTTATAATCCTTTAGTTTCATGGAAAAATTTTAGTCCTCCTCCAAATGAACATCCTACCTTTTGGTTGCAATGGCCCTTTCCCTGGACCTCATCCTCGAGCTACATATCCCCATGGCCTCAAGAATGGTTTGGATCTTTCTCTCTAGGGAAATATTTCATGCAAAATCTATAATATCAACCACAATTTCTACCCAATGCACCACCAGTTCATCCTCCTCCATGGTCCTAACTACATGTGAAACCTTATCCTAATCCATACCCTGAACCTTATCCTAATCGATATCGTAGCCCTAATCCATATCCTAGCCCTTATCCTACTCCATACCCTAGCCCTCATCCAAACCCTAGTCCATACCTTAATCCAAACTCTAGACCTAGCCCTAATCCATACCCTAGACCTTATCCTAATCCATACCCTAACCCTGATTCAAACCCTAAACCTAACCCTAGCTTGAACCTAACCCAAATTCTAATCCAAATCCAAAGCCTAATCCAAGTTTTAGCCCAAACCAGTAGGTTTCACAACAATTTAAAACACCCATTCTTCTTGTTGATTCCACTACTTAACGAAATGATACATCTTCGAGGTTGGGGGAAGGGGTGAGTTTGGAAACATATCCTATCATTGCAAAACATTCACCCTAGGAAGATCTAATTCAAATACCATTATAGGAGAAATCTATAATTGGAACCTATTCTGAAGTTGTTGTTGAAGCTCAAAACCCTAGAATTTCCCTTAACCATTCTTGTCATTTTGAAAAGTAAATATTTGAGCTTGAACTTGAGGGATTTTTCTTTTGTCTTTCACCAGATCCCTTATGCCTCCTAGAGAGTGATTATTAAGATGTGGAAGAATTGTACAAGTTGGGGAATCATAAATATGTGGATCTCGTTGAAGCATGGTTTCAAGCAATCATTAGCACATCTTATTGCCTCATCATTTGATAGCTCTTGGTATCATATCAATTAAAGAAATTGGTTTATCATACCTCGATATGTGTTGAAAGGCATCCCTGTCGAGGCTATAGTCACTTGCTGGTAGGAGGGCCATGCCTATGGTATCAAATTTAATTCCACACTATGATTTACTTTTTTTTTTGTCTTTCCTTGAACTCATTAGCATATCTCTTTGAGAACGGATTTAAGATCCTTTTAGTAATGTGCTTTAGAGTTGTATATTTTGGGAATGTGAAGGTTTTTATGGATGTGGGACCCTTAGTGTAGGTGATTTACTTTTCCCGAACAAGAGAAGCTTTAGATATATGCTTAGATAATGGTAAAATGGTCACCGTGGGAAGCTATTATTTTGTCATCTTTTCTTAACACCATGGATTTCAAATCTTGTCACTTCTAATTATAATGAGGATATTGAAAGTGAAGACTTACTGATTTGGATTGTTCTTGATATGCTTTGCAGAAAATTTTAATAGCTGCCCATTTTATTCAGAGATAACACTATCCTTGCATTTTATCATCCCTATAGCAGCCTTGGTATAAGACTTTCTTGGAATTAGTCTTAACGAATGAAGAATCCAACACGAAACAAACCAACATGTATCTCCATATCTAGTAGGAAATATTTGTAGGAATATTGTAAGTGCAGTGTCACCTATAGATGTCGCAATTTTGGGTTTTTAAAAGGGATTGATAGTACAATAGATAAATCTCTTGCATGAGGACATGTGAGATTATCAACATGGGGGAGATGTTAGGTCTCATAATTTTTATATTTAATACATCGTGTTACCCCATGATATTATATTTTACACCCTTCTTTAACTAATTTTGACTCTTTTTACATGCACTGCCTTATGATTTTGACACAACAATGAAGGATTGGGTCTAATGTGTATTTTTAATCAAATTCATTCATTCATTTATGGTTTTTGATGTTTATATGTATCATGTCACTAATACAAGTTTATGCAGTTCCTGCACTCTAGAAAGATCTCGCACTAGAGTTAAAGCATGTGTGGACTGATTTATCATTTGAACTTGCCATAGAGGCCAATGATAGCTAATAGTACAAGCACATGTTAGAGACTATTTTGGATCTTATCTGACAGTCAAAGGCATGCTTATATTTCACTAACCCGTTCCTGCACCAGCAACAATTCCTGCACTGATGGGGGATTTGACATATTGGCACATTTCCAAGAGGAAAATGAGACTTGGTTTATGTTCATAATGATGTTTTCATGCTTCCACATGAGTTGGAATGCACCTATGGCATACAAATTTATTTTTATGGAATAATTAATGCTTCAGCCCCAAATTCGAACTAGTTTTCAAAGTGTTGATTTCCTCCTCGATTTGTGTGAATATGAGAGAAAATATTAAAATTTCGGAACATGGGTTTTTCTTCCAACATAGTTAGTTGAGCATTATGCTTGTTGTTTTCGCAAATTCACCATGTTTTGGGAGATACGCAAGGTTCTTCGAGGAATATTTGTAAAAAAAACACAAATTTCCATAATTTCAAGATCATGCCTAGATTGGAAGAAAAATAAAATCATGCATCAAATATATATCTCCTCAATTAGTTAATGGTTCTAAGATACTTGCTTTTAGTGGAAAACTATTATGATCTCCCATCATTTAGTTTTTACTTGATTTGTTCGATCGAAAGCTTGTTATGTAATTGTAAAATTTATAAAAGCCAAAACATGGCCCTGAGTTGGGGGAGGGTGGCTCCAATGTAAAGTTATATTTTAGTAATTGATCCTGGGATCACTCCTCACAAGTTGTTAGGAATTTGATCTCTCTACATGATGTAAATATTGGATATTTCTTAATAAAAAACTTGTGCTAGGTTCTAATTTCTATGGTTTTCTTTTATCTTTGATTACTTTGTGATCTGAATCTTTCTTAGGTGGCATGAGCTAGCCAGTTGGGTCCACCAACCAATATCGTTGCCTCTTTCTCTTGTTCATCAATTTTTTGGGTATTCTAATCTTTAATATTGTTCTCAAAACTGAAGTATTGAGACACAGAGTATGTTGAATTTGTATATTTCCTGTGGAATGTATTTAGAACTAGAAATGGCATAGTATATCCTTGTCTTGGTAATTCACTGTGTGAAGGCTACATTCTTTCAATCAAATAACAAATTTGCTTAGTTTCCAAAACTTTGATCCTTGCTTAAAACTCTGGAGTGATTGGATTTATATGAACATAGTTGCAAGTATACTCCTAGATTTACTCTTTCTTTCACACTAGAATAAAACCAATATACATATTGTTTATTCAATTATTCATATTGTATATTTTAATTGTTCTTATTTGAATTTGGGGATACGCACATGTCAAATATGAATGGGAGTTTAATGTTTCCACGTGAAGGGAATAACATGGAGCTTCTTTAAGTAAACCATAAAAGCAATAGTTTATGCTACAGGATGCGTTTCTAACATCTTTTCTCATGTCACTTCTTATGAATGGTAGCAACGTATCATTTCCAGGACTTATAAAGTGAACTTATTTGCTTATACAGGTATGGAGCTTATGTGAGTGGATTTTCTTGCAGGTTTTAAAAATATTGGGTATCAGCTTTAAGTAAGGACCTTGTTGTGATGTCTCATTGAAAATTATCTTCCAAGGTTGAAATTCGGAATATGTGATATTTGAACAAATAATTTCGTGTTTGTTGAGAGTTATATATCCTGCCTTATATTTATTATGATTAAATGTGAAAATAATTGATCATACTTTGTCACTACAATAGGTTTTAACTAGATTTAATTTTAATAGTAGAAATAGTGTGTGATGTGTTATTAGTATGTTGCCTTATGTCTTGCAAAATTCCACAATGATCTGAATTGCAGTCTTTTAGCCTAATGGTCGATTATGCAGAGTAGTCTTGAAGATGTTTTTGTGGATTTTGAAGCATCAAAGTCATTTTCAAGATCTTGTGTGCTTTTACTATAAATGAAGGCAATGAGTAGATTTCCTGTAGCATATTTTTCAGATATTAATTGAATTTGATTTCTACGATCAGATATGTTCAGCTTCAGATTTAGATACATCTTGCATGGAATAATGAGTGAGAGCTCATTCGTTTCACATTGTGTTTTGATTACATGAGTTAGATTTTCTTTTAAAACCATAGAGATAGTACTTAATGGCACTGAGTGCAGGAAACCTACCTAGTGCAGACAGACTGTGAGAAGGAACAGAGTATGAATATTTGAGTTTGAATCTAATATTTATGCTCTGAATTTCGTCCTTTGTTTTTCACTTTTAATACTAGTTACAAATCTAGATTTAGTATAATATTGGGAGAATGGATTTGAGTGGTTTATGAGAGGTGAAATCATTTTAAGCGTGTTTATTTGATTTCTTCCTTGCACACAATAATGTACTTTTCATTGATTGGATTATGCATATCAACACTCTATTTAATTTTCTTTGATTAGGAGTTTGTTTCCATTTGCTTTCTGAACTTCGATTGATTTTCTTAATTGAGTGAACTTTGATTAATTTACATGATAGAGTAGAAAATAGAGCATAGTGGAGTAATCAAACTTGGATTTTATGCATTGGTTTTCAAATTGATTTAATAGAAGGGTTTTCTCTTTAAATTGTCAAAGGCCATGTTTGTTTTCAATTCATCAATATTTAGGGTTGTTTAAAAAAAAAATAGGATTAGTGTTTATGTTTTCTAAAGTTTCTCTTGAGTGCAGGATTCAAATTAAATTGTTGTTTGTAGGATGTTGTAAAGAGATTGTTGCGCAAGTTAGACTAGAATTTGGTTTACATGTTGCTAGGGGATTTCTCTGGAGTTACCCATCCTATGATTTGATGTTTATGAACTCACGGATTGTTAATTTAATTTTAGGTTGTTTATTACCCCCAAAATGTAAAAGGATTGATACTCTAGGGAAGGTGACATTGTTGGTTCATGTGGAGATCTCGCCCTTGGTGGATCCACCTAATAGAGTATGGTTTCCAGTGTGGTGTTGTTGGTAGGCCTAATCACTTAACAATATTTGTTGTATGAGGTTATTTTAACTCCCACTATTGAAAATGAACTATAGTAAAGCACCATTTACCCATATCCGTGAGTGAAATAGATGCTCACCATTCTACGAATCTTTGGACTCACTTTTCTTAACTATGGTGTCGGCAATGGTGGCATTGGGTTTTGCATCAATGATTTGGTTCCTCTTGTTGGGTTGTAGACTAAAGTTGGAACATGCATATGAATTTGAAGCTTTCAGCTCAAACCACTAGTGTTTGCTTTGTGTGATATTCACTTGTGTTGTGAGTGGAACTCTTGTGGAATTCACATCACTTTCCTATGTCTTTGTTTTTTGCCATTGTTATTCTTTCTTTGTGGCTTAAATGGGTTGTCATGGTTTATTCCACCTTGGCTTTTTTATTTATTCTATGTTTTGGGGATTCCCTTGCCCTTCTTGGGATTTGAAAATCCAAAGTCTCGCTTATTCTATTTAAAATTTTTATTGATCTTGACAGCGTATTGGTATGTTGCACCAAGCGAGGAGATATTTAGTAACTCCATTTCTACCTAGATGGATTTGTGCAAATAGCCATAGTACTTGAGTACTAGATGTTTCTTAGGTTCCTTGATACCTATCTTTATGTGTAAGTTATGAAATATATTTTTTAACTTTGGCACTTCTTGGTCGCTTTCTTGCTATAGTGCGATCCATTTTATGTACTTGCCTTCATAGCTCCCAAGAGGGTAATATTGTTCCTTAAAAACATCTCATAAAGAGTCCTAAGAGGGTGTGGCTGAAAATGGTGAGGATTCCGCCTTGACCCTTTTCTCACTGTAAGTTTCCTACTAGCCCTTGACATGGGGGGCAACCTTATGTAGTGAAAAAAGTATATTTTCTCTATTTGAAAATTTATTGACAGAAAAATATCCTTATGGCAGATTTAACATTTATCTAGAGCATATGCATTTATTCGGCCTTCAAATATGGGAATTTCAAAATTAACTTGTACCTTAAAGGGAGTGATTCCTTCAAAGTGACTTCTAGATGAAGATAATTCACCTATTGGTATCCACCAAAGGATATGGGAAAAATTATCCATCTTCTCATTCCTTTGTCACTTGAGGTCTTCTCTAAGCAACAATTTGATAGGATCTCCTACTCCCTCATATTTATTTTATTTCACCAGGGGAGGTTGTCAAGGTGATGAGGATGGTCTTGCAAGTGTTTAAGCAGTTTGAGTCCCAACTCATTATATCCCGACCTCGTTGGGGACATGCATAGAAACACAGAGAAAGAGTAGACCGCTCTGATACCACTAATCCAAATTTATGAAGGAATGAAATGAAATACATATTTAAAATAGAAACATAGAGATATATTGAAATTGAACTTCACTTAATAAATAACAAATGTTGAAAATTGCTTAAATGCATAATGAAAGAAAACTAGCTAAAGTGATCTGAGAAGAGATGTGATGACTACGTACCCTTCTAAATTGTGTTACTATGAAGTTTAGAGGCCTTTTTATCATGAAGAAACAATGATAAACCCTAAACATCCAAAAATCAAACCCTAGGAGATGAAACACCAAAAGGTGTGGGCCTCGATGGGGTTAGATAGAACGTCAACTTCTCAGGGTCATAACTTTGGCACACAATCTTAATTTGGTGGGCATGATAGCCCGTTAGAAAGGTCTATTTGAGGACAAAAAATTTTGATTATGAGAATTCCCATTTACCCAAAAAATTCCATTTAGGGCCTAAGAATGGCTTTGTAAGCTCAAGACCTAAAAAACTATCAAAAATAGAAAAATGTTGAAAAAGGAAACTATGGTAAAAAAATAGGAAATTGATAGAAAACAATAATGGGGGTCCAAATGGCCACCAATATCCACCTACATCAAAATATGAATCAAAACTTTGAAAATTTTTTTAATTCTCTAAAATATATATTTCTATAATATAACTCTAACCCCCCTTAAACTAACTAAATCAAACCTTTAAATATTATCATATACCTTTAAATATATGAAAGGTAATATTTAAAGGGTCATGACTAAAGTCTTTTTTCACTCACTATTCAATTAATTTGCTGGACAAATTAGGTATAAGGACAATGTAAAGAATTGAGTCATTATTGAATGGATTGTGAAAATAATTCAACAATTTCTCATCCAAGGAATTAGTCACATGACTGAACAAAACATTTGTCACCGAATGATGGTTGGAATTGGGTTTATTTCCCATATGATAGATTGCTTGCATGATTGAAATAAAAGAAATTGTGACTAAATGGTGGCATACGACGGGGGTTACATTGGTGCTACTTGAAGGGTGTGACCAACAACTATTTGTAGCTATGTTGGGGCACAAAGTTTCATTCAGTAATACGGGCGATAGAATCAATGGAAAGCTAATATATGGAAAACATATTGTGGTAGCAGATAGATGGCATACAGTGGTTGAAAAACAAGGTGGTGGTAAGAGAGGATCCTTATACAATTAGAGCAATGGTGAATAATTCAATCTAGTAGTAGCAAGATGTGACTATTACACGTGGACACAATGGGGCAACAGTTAGATGTGGGAATATAGTTGGAACAATGATATATGGTTATTGTCAAATGGTGGCATGGGAGGTTGATGGCAATTATCACAATTTGTTGGATAGTCTATGACAATTTAGATAGGATGTTCGGTGTTTCGGCTGTGAGGAGACTTTATTATTATTATTATTTTTTAATTATTTTATATATATATATATATATATATATATATATTATTATATATAATATATTTTAAAATTTTTTGTTTTGAATTATTTAATATATATATTATATATATATCGATTTTTTTGTTTTTAAAGGCCAATGGGCTGGTGGCAGAATGGAGTACCTCCAAGTATTTGTTTGGTTAAAATAATTTGTTACAGGTCACTTTGTTGCATCCACTCAAAATGCCTAAAAAACAGTTCAATCAACATCCTTGAATACTTTGTCATTGTCCCTTTGAAAAGCCCTAAGCATCACCTCTCCAAAAAGTTTCAGTTTCTAGGTCAATGAGCTAAAAATACATGTTTTTAGCCTTGACTCACCTTCCATACCTATCCACCTACAATGGTTGCAAGTCGCATGATTGAGAACCTACATTGACCAATGCATGTTTCTCTACTTTGCAGGTGTGATGGTTCTAGAATTTCAGGACAGATAAAAAATATTTACAAAACTTCTCCTTCCATAAGCTTATAAGGTGGTTTTAACCACTTACCATGGATAAAGATCTAAAATTCCTACTTTATAGGTATTATCTCTTCTCCTTAGAGTTTATCCTCCATATGTGGTCTCAAGCCTAGATTGGTAAATCCTAAACTACCACTTTTACCCTATAAATTCACCGCCTCCCATACAATCCAGGTTGGATTTTGGAGATTACTAGTGCCCTCATGTTATTTATTTGAGCTTAAGTAATCATCATCCATTTATGCATTAGGGTTGAGTGTGAAGGTTTTCTTTGTGGCAAGGAAGGATAAGACAATTGGGGAGATATCTACAAAGTCAACATCTATAAATGGTTGTAACTATCTCCTTTATTTACTAATGCAAAAATCACTTTGTTTTCATGTACTTGTGTCATATTGATGCTTATGTATTTCAATGGAACTTGAATCATTGATTAGATACATTAGTTTATGCTATGTGGATATCAAATTTCTCTTGCTTGTTTTATTGATTGTTGCAGGTTCCATTTATAGCAGTTGGAGCTAGAGTTGGAGCTTACAAGCAAGGAGAAGAGGACGAATTACTGCAAATTCCAAGTAGGTCCCTTTTCTGTATTCTAATATCTATAAGGAAAACATAGATTGTTTTGCCTCTCTTGTTTCTAGATCAAGCCACTAGATCTAGGGAGTTCATTTTGGTCCACAAAAGTGAATTTTCCTTATAACAACTTGGCGACTCTACTAGGGAACGAGATTTCCCTTAGTCCTTAGCCTAAGCATTTTTAACCTTTCAAATCGACCTTAATTGACTTATTTAGATAGTAATTGGCCTTAATAAATCAAATTTTTTAGCTTGGTAGGGTTTTTTGTGTCATGTTTTAAGAAAATTAGCCCCAACGCACTCTTTGTTCTAAGACAAAGCATCCCAACATAGTCTTTACTCTCTGGAAGTGCAATGATTCACACTGATGCCCACTCTTCACATGTGATGGTCCTGTAGGATGTAACAATTTCCATTTATGTGCCTTTCTCTGAGTTTTGATTTGATCTAGAAGGTTTTCTTAATTCATTGAACTTGTATGTGTCTCTATAAAGCCGTTAGTATGTTTACGTTTGGATTTGTTTGCTTTTGATGAGAGTTTGTTTCATTTTTCTTTCTTCTCGTCATTAGGGTTTGTGAACACTTGAGCTTGATTGTTGATTTGATTAAAGAAATTCATATTACAGTTGCAGTCTATGTGACTTATTTTGGTCAATGGTCTAACATCATTTTCATTTTCATTGCATTTGAAATTGAAAAGGAAAAGAAAAGAAAAAATTTAGTTTCTTAACAATTTTTGAGTGTTTTTATTTCATTTTTGTGTATGAGTGTTAATTACCATTGAGTGTCATCTCTTTTGATCTTTGGAAATTTCACCCAACTTTAGTTTAAGTCCTCTGTTAATAAAATATCATATTACATTGGATTTCATTGGGAATTTCCTTTACACTTAATTGGTTCTTTCATTGCATTAGTGAAGGAAGGTAATATTGTTCTTAGGTAGTCTTGTTATATTGTTCTTTCACTGATTTGGAATAATCTTGTGTTTTTTTTTGAAGAATTATCTTTCATAGATTAAATTTTCACAGTTATAATTTTCATTTTCATAATAGGAAAGGAAATTCTGCATAGATTACATTTGCATAGTTTTTAGGGGAATTGTGCATAGATTACATTGCATGCTTTGGCATATTTTAGGGCTTTGAATTGAATTAAAATAGTGAAATTGAGTTATCTAGTTAAGAATCATATTTGATTGTGCATCATTATTTGTTTATTCCTTATCATAGATAGATCTTCATATAAATCAATGAGTTATTTTCATCATGCTAGTTGCATGATAGGAAGTTGGGGTGAATTCGTATCATGAGCCTTGAAATTGAAAATTAATTGAAGATCAACTTTAAAATTTACACAATCAACCTAAGGATCATTTGGAACATTAACAACACACATATAGGTATAGGCTAGAGATGTGTTTCAACATCTTTAAACATAGGATTTGTTGTTACTTGTCTGCGTTACATTCTGGGGGTAGTCAGTATTCCATGTATGTAAGTATATCAGATCATTCTCCACGTACCCTTGGGCATATTGGATGGCACTCCATGTATGGAAATTATATCGGAATACTTCATATCGTATAAGATGCATTAGACAGAACTATCATAGACTGTGCTTCCATGTACCTTTGGGTTTATTTGGAAGTCTCCTATATACTATTATCTTGCCATAGGTAACTGAGTTAGCCACCTTGTCTACTATGATACATTGAACATAACAGTTGGGGAGATTGCCTCCATGTACTACAAGCAATATATTTCACTTCACAGTGGCTTGGTAAACCCTTTTTCCTAGTTACCCTGGTTTTGTTTTATTTGTATTTTTAATTTCTAAAATAAATTAATTGACCGCGGAACAACATCCTCACTGTGGAACAACTCCTTTGTAGATCTTAGGTTGAGATTAATGGAAACATTTCTTGAGTCTACCAGTTAGGAGAACCCCTCTGACAAGAATTCTAGTCCTTTTCCTTCTTTTGGAAACATTGGTGCTCCTTATATGGCAACATTTCCCCTTCTTGGACTTACCATTGGTTTACCAATTTGGTTGTTTTCGACCTCCTTCGTTCCAAATGTCCAAATTGATTCTCAACTAGGTATTCCTTTACCTTAACCACATCAACCTCAAGTTGATCATAATTTGACCCTTTACCTTCTTCATTTATTGTTTCTTCATCCTTGTATTCCTCCTCCCCTCGTGAAAGTCTCGATTCAAGTAACAAGGAAGCTAAGAAGAAGAAGAAGCAAAATAAGTAGGGGAGTAACCAAGTGAACATTGCTATGAATGAAACTAACGTTGATAAATCTTCAAACAAGAATTGTAAAGTTAAATTCCTTTGCATAAATTGTAAGGGTGATCACCTTCTTAGATATTTCCTCGGTATTCCATGCGTAAAAGAAGTGTGATCCATGGGAAAAAGGGTAAAGTTAATGTTTCCTATATATTATGTGAAGGGTATCATCCTATTCACATTTTTACTTATATGGATGAAGCCTCAAATGTGTTGGAAAATATTATATATTCTCAACCACAACTCATGGTTGGTTAGCAGAAGCTTTCTCCCAATCCTCCACTAGTTGATGAAGTGATTGATTTGAATCCAATCAATCCCACTCTCTCTCAACATGAATCCCATGAGTCTATTCCCAATCAGCCATCGGTTGAGAAAATGGTTGACTCGATTCCACTATTAGGTGATCACACTTTTCTTGTTGAGATTGAAGTTCGTATCGCCCATGTTCTTTTTGTTTCTTTAGATCTTGTTTAACAAGGGGACATTTCTGCTATTGTCATAGAACCACCTCCAAGTAAGGACTCAATTGGAAAAAATATTCCACAAGTACAAGTAAGTTAACCCATTTATAACATGCCACAGGTGTCAATTAATTAACCTGATCCAGGAATGATGCAAATTCCATTAGGGAAACTGTTACAAGGAATACCCCAAGCTCTTGTTGGTCAAAAAACAACCACACAACAACCTTATTCAAGCCAATATTTCCAAGGTTAACCATTTCAACAATATCAAGGCTTTCATGGGACTAGAAAACCTTGTATGGGTTATCCTAATTATCAAAACAATATATATCAAGCTAGGATGCAAATATTAATAGGCCAACGCATCCTGTCCTATCTTGGATATCCCTCACCAATAATTAACCTTCTCCCACAAGTTTATTGAGATACCTAAGGGTCCGAGCATAGTTCATTTTCTTGTGTCAATCTTGTTAAAAAATGAAACAAGGTCCAAGAGTAGAGTTCCTTTTCTTTTTTCAAGCTCGTTAAAAAATGAGACAAGGTCCCATAAAAGAGTTCCTTTTCTTGTGTCAAACTCGTTAAAAAATGAAACAAGGTTCCTTGAGCATAGTTCTTTTACTGTTTCAATCTCATTAAAAAATGAAACAGATCCCCCTTCCAATTTGAGTCTTTGATTATATATTGTAAATGTTGAGTCGAGTCTTTCACTTGATCTCGTAAATGAGCCTTCATTCCATCCACCTATTAGTAACCAGTAGTCAACTTGGGTGCGTAAAATGAATCTTAGGGGGCATGTCCTTAGAATTAAGTCATTATGTTTGGGGCATGAAAACCAATTCCAAGCATAGCTTCTTCTCTGTTTCAAGCTTTTGTAAAAATGAAACCAATTTCAAGCATAGTTTCTCATGTTTCAAGATTATGTAAAAATGAAACCATTATCATCCTATCCTACATGATTGCCAATTTTATTAGCCTATTTTTGCCAGATGAGCCTTTGTTTTCTCATTCCATTGTCACCATCTACTGGGTCGATCATATGATTTCACTTGGATTTTTACCCTTGCTAGGGGAATCACTGGGATGAGTGGTATTTTTAGCCATCCTCTTGAACTCTACATGTTTTGAGTAGTTCCATCATGACCAGAACCAATTGCTAACTTTTATACGACTCATTCCTCTAGGAGGAGTCCTCTTTGAGATCTTTTTAGAATCCCAAAACATGAAAATATTGCCGAGCACTTGTCTTTTCAAACTAGTTAAAGTAATGAAAATACGCTTGTTGAGTATAAGTTTATCCCTTTAACAGACTGGGATATACTATTTACGAAAAAGGAATACTTTATTTTAACATGACTAAAACATTCTCCTAAGTATATTTTTATGCCTTTTCAGACTCTAGAGACTAAATTCACAAAAAGGAACTTTTGGAGTTTTCCTTTTCACCTCTTTTTCAAACTCTCTAAACATGAAAAATAAGTTGAGATACACCTTTGTTGGACTTGTAAAATCATCAAACAATGTTGGACTCATTAAGCATGACAAGACTGAACCACTCCTTCTAAGGGTTCGTTAAAAATACTCATAAAGATTCATTCGAAGGATGAACTTATAATCAAGCATACGTTATCCTCCTCAAGCTTGTAAAAAATAAAGAGGTACTGACCAGAAATGGTTGGGAAATTAGGAAACTAGGGCATTTTCACCTATTAATTCTAGTGAATTACTCTTGAACATGACACTCTTTCACTTCATCTTTGTGATTATTGGGTTGGGAAATTTTCTTTCCTCTTTGGTTAATCACACCATGTTAAAATCCTTTTAATTAGTTTTGATTCAATTCCACCAACTCCATAAAGTGTTGTCGATATGTTCAAGAGAAGCATTTGAGTTGAAATTTACTAAGATACTCTTAAGCCTTCATTCATGTCTATTGTTCCTAAACTAGCTCTACATTAGCATCATTCTATCTCAAATCTTGATACCCATTTCGTGTCATTGATGAGGGATACATCAAAGTCTTGCTATTATGGGTCGCTTCCTATCACCATCAACTCATTATATAGGAGGTTACATACCTCAATGGAAATTTTCCTCACTTCTGTTGATGGGTCCAGATCACTGGCCTTCGAACAAAAGATTTTGTGTAAAGATTGTACTATAGTACCTTGATATCCATTATCATTATCAGTGGTTTCTCTCGCATACGTTAATGCCTTACATCATTGGCCGGTAATCAGATTGTGTCAATCATGTTCGAATCCATCTCATTTATTCACTTTGCTAGACTCATACTATTGAGTGATGAGGTAGAAGACCCTACATCTAGTTATATCCATTTGGGTTGCAATTTCAAGATACATACAAGATCATATAGTATGATGGCTATAATCATTCAAAACAGTCATCCAAGCATGGGGCCACACTTTGTCATCAGTGGACAAGACTTCTTGATCATTGTACATGTATTATTGGCTTATATGTTGAGAATGGGTATGCCTCCCTCAACAATGATATCATGATGATAATATGTATTGTAATAGATGGTGACCTTGACCAAATTATTCTTGATCTAGACTTATCACAAGGGAGATCACTTCAATCCTCATTCACTTCTTTTGACTTTGTACTGTAGGGGGAAATATGTTATAGGTCATTTTTTTGTATCCACCCAAATGGCTTGAAAACTAGATCAATAAACATCCTTGAATACTTTATCATTATCCCTTTGGAAGGCCCTAAGCATCAAATCTCCAAAAAATCTGAGTTTCTCGGTCAATAAGCTAAAAACCATGTTTTTAGCCCCAACACACCCCTCATACCAATCTACATATAATGGTTTCAAGTTGCATAACTGAGCACCTGTACTGACCAACACAAGTTGCTCTACTTTGCAGGTGTGATGGTTCTAGAATTTCGGGAAAAATAAAAAATATTTATGAAACTTCTCCTTTCGGAAGCTTCTAAGATGGTTTTAACCATTTCCCATGGATAACGATCTTCAATACCTACTTTAGAGGTCTTATCTCTTATCCTTAGAGCTTATCCTCCTTCATATGTGGATCTCAAGCCTAGATTGGTAAATCCTAAACTACCACTTTTACCCTAAAACTTCATTGCCTCCCATAGTGTTTGGGTTGGATTTTGGAAATTACTAGTGCCCTCATTATATTGCTTTGTGATGAGGCTCATCAATAGGTATATCACAAGTGTCATAATGCCATCCTCCAACTTTATAATTATCTCTTTCTCACATTTATTTATAATTTTTTTAATTTTATGCTTAGTGAGGAGGATAAAAGATGTGTTGCTATGTCATGTTGCCTAACATGGTTTAAATGCAGGAATTGGGACAATTTTGAGATAATTTCAATGCAGGAGCTTGGAGTATACAATAGGGAGAGATTTTAGGAGTTCGTATACCTCATTAACTCCTTTAATCAGCCAAGATCACCACTTTGTCTCTCATCAACTCGGATCCATTGGCAGCCAAGCAGGACAAGGTCATTGGTGGCCAACCCAGTTCAATTCAAGAAAGATCTAGATCTACCTTTCTCGAGTTTTGGGTGATAAACACATCTAATTTCTAGGGAGTTGTTGGTAGCTACCCTTTGTATAAATAAACATGCCAAGGAACTCATTAGGATTCAAATTTTGGTGGTAGCTAAGAAGCTACTAAGCTCAAGTACTTATGACTACTATTTTTGACTTACTATGTGATGTATTTGACATTTCTGCAATGCTAATGAGAAGTTTCTTATTGATCCATCACTATGTTAGCTTAGAGGGTTGAGGCTTTCGGGTTTGGGCCCAACCATAGTATCTTAGGTCCCTCTTGTGTATTAATATTCTGCTTTAAGTTATAATTTTTATTAGTTGCTGCATTTTAGCATAATATAATTCCTCAAACAGCTTTTGGTTATGCCTCTATTGCATCTCTCTCATGGGATCCTGACTAGAGGAATTCACACTCACAGCCCAAAAACATTATGTGATGATTTTTTGTTTATGATTTCTTAGAAAAATATCTACATTAGTTATTTTTATGCTTTTTGTAGCTTAGAAGTGAATCCATTACATAGATCATGGTTTTTAGCATCAGTTAGATAGTTTTCAAATTCAACTCACCTTTTCCACCATTGGTTATAATATTTTGAAAATGAAAATAAGAACAAGATAATGTGATGTTGTAGGACTAATGGACCTTCAGGAAAGAGATCTTTTCACCATCTCCATCCAAGGCTTCTTCACTCTCTTTTGACGACTCCCAATCATTGTCTTCATCTCTGTTTTTTGGTCACCGTGAGCATCCCTCTTAGCCCAAAGATGGCCTTCTTGAAGTGTTGATCTTGGTTAGGGATGTTGGTCACCTTCCATCCATAACCCACAACCTTCATACATCTTTCCATCACTTTATCCCATCATCCTTACCCTCCAAACCCTCTCAGAAAACTTCCTGTAGCATTTCAGGACTTCCTGTAGCAAAACAAGAATCATGTAGCAACTTCCTGTAGCATGCCTGTAGTAGCATTTTTTTCCTTTATTTTTACTTGTAATACCAATGTAGCTTAGTTTAGGAGTAGGTTGACCCCCCAGCTTGGACTTCATGATTAGAGGCAACGAAAATTTTAAGGATGGAAATTTATCTTGAAGTTTAAATACATTGGTGAATATTACTAGTCCCTAATATGCAAACTATGAAATGTTTATTGATGTATTTGTAAAATTATTCAAATTTATAATGATTTTATATATACTCTCTATATAGTGTTGGTGATTTTTGAGGTGAAATAATTTTATATTGTAAAATTTGGGTGAATTGTTGTTATAAAAAATGGAAATTGGCGAATCTTATTTTTTTGGAAAAATCATAGAAAATTAGCCCACCTGCGAATATTAGCCCCTAAAATTTTCCATGATCAGAGGTACAACCTAGGCCATTCCCTCCATTATGTCTCCTTCATTGCAAGAGAAAATAACATTAGTTTCTTCATCAAGATTTGGAAATTATTACATTACTTAATGGGAAAGTGTGAATTAGATAAATGATGCATGAATTCTTGAGTTGCGAGTTGGTAGAATAATCTTCTATTTTTAAGTTAATTTGATAGCTAGATGATTGATTGCAATTAGTGTAGTTTCCTTTTTGTAGGTGACATAACTCTTGTGTTTTTTTCATGAATTGATTCAGTAGCATGTACAAGTGGGTAGAATTTACAAGTTCGATTTGAGAAGAATTTAATTTTTCTACACCAGGGTTAGCTTTTGAATTACACTTTCAATATTTAATTCCCCCTAATATAGTAGAAGAATGGTCTTGGAACCCTAACGATAAAATGACCCAGCTGAGGGTGGTATGAGTAGAATTCCATATATTGTGTATACAACACTATCACATCGAATTTTGTACGAACCCCGGGTTGATAATTAGAAATGAGGAGCCTCTAGGAGTCATAGCACTCTTGGTGCAATACCAGGGCTCACCACTTTGAGCTTAAGGAATCATCATCCATTTATGCATTGGGGTTGAGTGTGAAGGTTTTCTTTGTGGCAAGGAAGGATAAGAGAATATGGGAGATATCTATATATTCAACATATATAAATGGTTGTAACTCTCTCCTTTATTTATTAATGAAAAAAACACTTTGTTTTCCTATACTTTTGTCATATTGATGCTTATGTATTTCAATACCACTTGAATCATTGATTAGAGACATTAGTTTATGCTATGTGGATACTGAATTTCTCTTTATTGTTTTATTTATTGTTGCAGGTTCCATTCATAGTGGTTGGAGCTTACAAACAATGAGAAGAGGAGGAATTACTACAATTTCTAGGTAGGTCTCTTTTTTGTATTCTAATCTCTCTAAGGAAAACATAGATCCTTTCCCCTTGTTGTTTCTATATCGGGCCATTAGATCTAGGGAGTTCATTTTTGTCTGCAAAAGTGAATTTTACAATAAAAACCTTAATTAAATGGAAAGGAACTTGATTAAGAGTTGATGGCCAAAGGCTAAATTAGACTAGGTATATTCAAAATTTGAATCCCTGAGGGTTGAACAACTCTGATAACAATGGAGAGAACAAAGTTCGTACTTATAATCTTTAGAACACTTGCAATATGAAGACATCCATTGAGGATATTTATATGAGATATTGATTGAAATGGGGGATTTCTTATATGCTTAGGCATGTGACCCTTCATGAATGACCATGTCCCTAGAGACATGCCTCTTCTATTCTAATTATTATTTAATTAATCATCATTTATGATTATGATGATTATTAGTATTATTATTATTCATACCTAAATAAAGCTAAATAAATCATTTAGCCAACAAAATGTGATTCTTTCCCTTCAAGTTTAAAATTAAATGTTATTTCTAAGTCCTAATGCTTGCCTTGGAATTGAGGATTATTTATCAAAGTTCAAAATTATTAGATTTTTTTTAAGGATTGTAAACTGGAAATGAAGGAAGATCAAGAAACCTAAACTTGAAACTAGGTAGCATTAAAATTAAAAACCTCAATCAAAACAACTCGATTAAATAAAACCATAAACATGTGGATTTCATGGCCACAACTTGATTGTTTTTTACAACTGGTATACAACTTTCCTAGCTTAGTTCCCATTAACTTTGGCGTAGATGTAGTTGAAGAAATTGTTATTTTCTTTTCTGCTTCTAATAGCTAAATTGGGTTCACTTAATAAGCCACCAATCAATTTTTATGCTTTTTCTATGTAAAAACCCATTTTCTCCCATTCTTTAATTATAATTATGACTTTATGTCATTGTGAATCATAGAAAATAAATTTTAATGATTTTTGAACTATGATGGACAAATTGTAAATGATGTAAATACATTTTTCTCAATTAATAAAAAATTTCTAAGAAACTATCCCAAGGGGGTTAGCTCAATTGGTAATTGTTGTGTTACGAAGTTTTATGTTAAACATGAGATTCAAGGTTCAAATTCCTCATGGATCAAACCAACAACAACAAAAAAAATCTGATAACTACTTAAAGTGTGGAGCATTTGTACTATCCATGATATGTACATTAAATATGTTGAGGGGGCTACGACATTTCCTTACTTTTAAAGTAAATAACTTTTGGTGAAAACCCATATTATCAAATGCAAAAATTTAATATATAAATTTCCTTTCCTCTCTTCCCACTTCCACAAATTTTATTATTGAAAGAGTGTTGGGTAGTTGGGTATCCAACCAACCACAATTATGAAAGTATTGGGGTGGTTGGAATATAGAAAAGTTCTTAGAGAATTGTATAATTACCAAAATTGATTTGCAAAATTTACCCATGAATTCCTTTGCCACAAGCAACAAAAATTACATGTATTCTTAGATAAGGATTGAGGATGCATGTCGGGGTGCAAGAGATCATTCTTCCCTATGTGAGTAGTGTACAAAAGAGAGAATAGGTGTTGAGGAAGTGTTTTCATGAATTATGGGGGAACCCACAAGAAAAGGGAGTGAAAATCATGAGTGATTTCATCACCGAGAGTTTATAGACAAACAAAACACATTTGGGTTGCCAAAAACCATTCCCAAGGGTACCAAATTCAAGTTAGGTCTAATACTGGGTTTTTGGGCTAGCTAAAATACAAACTTAAAAACTAGAAATGTGACAAGAAAGCATGAAGCTAACCTTCGTAAACAGGGATAGAAATTTTGATGTTGGATAGGAAACCGAACTAGCACTTAGAGGGGAGGGCATTGGGGGACTACATAAGAAGTGAAGGGAGTCCCTTGTGTAATTGAAACTAACTAGGAAGTTGCCTATATAATTTCTTGAATTCTAGTCAGAAGAGGAATTTTTTTCTGTTGAATACTTGTGAATGGGAGATTCCTTCACACCCATCAATTTCCTTGTGAATCTAAATTCCTTGGAAATAACATGGCTTGGATAGGGGCTTTCCAATTGTACAAAGAGATAGACATAGTTGAGCCTATGGTTGGGTGGAAATGATCTCACCCTTCTTTAGTTTTAGGAAATTAATTTTAGATAAATATCTTCATGTGATTAAATTATGTTTATTAGTTTTGATTACTTTATATGTATTTTCTAAATTGATGCTACTTGCTATGTATGTTAATGTAGTAATGATTTTAGCACCATAGTTGATTATATTGGGTTAATGGAAATATTTTTTTGATGTCGTAAATAATAACTCAATCCCTTTTCTTGATGATCAGATTCCTTCAAGTAATCTTATGCTTATATAAGAATACTAAGTATTAGTCTTCATAAAACATGTAGTGGTGGGATTTTAAAATGTTCATTAATCACTTATGATTCTTGAAAAATTTAGTTTGCGATTATTCTAGATCTCTAGAGATTTTGGGGCTACTATATTACTGGTTTAGATCACCTAAATAGTTGTAATAGTGAGTTGTTGGGTTGGTTGGAACAAAGGAAACTCTGCAACCATGCATAGTAGGAAGCCTAAAGGTATCCAACCCACTAAGGAACCATGGAAAAAGTGTATGAGGTATAGTCCCTTGGTTGTCCAAATTGTCAACTTAATGAAGTTTTTGTGTGAAGTTGATTTGGTATACACACATTGATGCATTCCAACCTACAATGCACATGTATATTGATGGAGATATAGCATGAACCTAGATGTTTCCCCCTAATCCCTCATATTTATTTTATTTCACCATGGGAGTTTTTCAGGGTGATGAGGATGGTCTTGCAAGTGTTTAAGCAGTTTGAGTTCCAACTCATTATACCCGGACCTCGTTGGGGACATGTATAGAAACACAGAGAAAGAGCAGACCACTCTAATACCAATAATCCAACTTTATGAAGGAATGAAATGAAATACATATTTAAAATAGAAACATAGACATATATTGAAATTGAACTTCACTTAATAAATAACAAATGTTGAAAATTACTTACATGCATAGTGAAATAAACCTAGCTTAAGCGATGGTAGCTTATCTCTGAGAAGAGATGTGATGACTACATGCCTTCTAAATTGTGTTACTATGAAGGTTAGAGGCCTTTTTATCATGAAGAAACAATGATAAACCCTAAACATCCAAAAATCAAACCCTAGGAGATGAAACGCCAAAAGGTATGGGCATGGGGTTAGTTGGAACGTCAACTTCCCGGGGTCATAACTTTGGCACACAATCTTAATTTGGTGGGCATGATAGCCCGTTAGAAAGGTCTATTCGAGGAAAAAAAAATTTGATTATGAGAATTCCCATTTACCCAAAAAATTCCATTTAGGGCCTTAGAATGGCTTTGGAAGCTCAAGACCTAAACAACTATCAAAATAGAAAAATGTTGAACTAGGAAACTATGCGAAAAAATAGGAAATTGATAGAAAACAATGTTGGGGGTCCAAGTGGCCACCAATATCCACCTAGATCAAAATATGAATCAAAACTTTGAAAATTTTTAATTCTCTAAAATATATATTTCTATAATATAACTCTACCCCCACCGCCCCCACCACACCTACCCCCCCCCCACACCCCACCCCCCCCCCCCCCCCCCCCCCACCCCCCCCCCCCCCCCCCCCCCCCCCCCCCCCCCCCCCCCTCCCTTAAAACTAACTAAATCAAACCTTTAAATATATGAAAGGTCATATATAAAGGGTCAGGACTAAAGTCTTTTTTCACTCACTATTCAATTAATTTGCTGGACAAATTAGGTATAAGGACAATGTAAAGAATTGAGTGATTGTTGAATGGAACGTGAAACTAAATCGACAATTTCTCATCCAAGGAATTAGTGACATGATTGAACAAAAAATTTGTCACTAAATGATGGTTGGAATTGGGTTTATTTCCCATGTGATAAATTGCTTGCATGATTGAATAAAAGAAATTGTGACTAAATGGTGGCATACGACGGGGGCTACATTGGTGCTACTTGAAGGGTGTGGCCAACAGCTATTTGTAGCTATGTTGGGGCACGAGGTTTCATTCAGTAATACGGGCGATAGAATCAATGGAAGGCTAATATATGGAAAACATATTGTGGTAGCAGATGGATGGCATACAGTGGTTGAAAAACAAGGTGATGGTAAGAGATGATCCTTATACAATTAGAGCAGTGGTGAATAATTCAATCTAGTAGTAGCAAGATGTGACTATTACACGTGGACACAGTGGGGCAATAGTTGGATGTGGGGATATAGTTGTAACAATGATAGATGGTTATTTTCAAATGGTGGCATGGGAGGTTGATGGCAGTTATCGCAATTTATTGGATAGTCCATGACAATTTGGATAGGATGTTCAATGTTTCGGCTACATGGAGACCTTTTTATTATTATTATATTCTTTTTAATTATTATATATATCTATATATATATATATATAGCGAGAGAGAGAGAGAGAGAGAGAGAGAGAGAGATCAATTTTTTTGTTTTTAAAGGCCAATGGGCTAATGGCAGAATGGAGTACCTCTAAGTATTTGTTTGGCTAAAATAATTTGTTACAGGTCACTTTGTTGCATCCACTCAAAAGGCCTAAAAAATGGATCAATCAACATCCTTGAATACTTTGTCATTATCCCTTTGCAAATCCCTAAGCATCACCTCTCCAAAAAGTTTCAGTTTTTGGGCCAATGAGCTAAAAATACATGTTTTTAACCCCAACTCACCTTCCATACCTATCCACCTGCAGTGGTTGCAAGTCGCATGATTGAGAACCTGCACTGACCAACACATGTTTCTCTACTTTGTAGGTGTGATGGTTCTAGAATTTCAGGAAAGATAAAAAATATTTACAAAACTTCCCCTTCCATAAGCTTCTAAGGTGGTTTTAACCATTTACCATGGATAGAGAACTAAAATTCCTACTCTATAGGTATTATCTCTTCTCCTTAGAGTTTATCCTCCTTCATATGTGGTCTCAAGCCTAGATTGGTAAATCCTAAACTACCACTTTTACCCTATAAATTCACCACCTCCCATACAGTCTGGGTTGGATTTTGGAGATTACGAGTGCCCTCATGTTATTTCTTTGAGCTTAAGTAATCATAATCCATTTATATATTAGGTTTGAGTGTTAAGGTTTTCTTTGTGGCAAGGAAGGATAAGACAATTGGGGAGATATCTACAAAGTCGACATCTATAAATGGTTGTAACTATATCCTTTATTTATTAATGCAAAAATCACTTTGTTTTCATATACTTGTGTCATATTGATGCTTATGTATTTCAATGGAGCTTGAATCATTGATTAGATACATTAGTTTATGCTATGTGGATATTGAATTTCTCTTGCTTGTTTTATTCATTGTCCCAGGTTTTATTTATAGTAGTTGGAGCTAGAGTTGGAGCTTACAAGCAAGGAGAAGAGGAGGAAATACTACAAATTTCAGGTAGGTCTCTTTTTTGCATTCTAATATCTGTAAGGAAAACATGGATTGTTTTGCCTCTGTTGTTTCTAGATCAAGCCACTAGATCTAGGGAGTTCATTTTGGTCCACAAAAGTGAATTTTCCTTATAACAACTTGGCGACTCTACTAGGGAATGAGATTTCCCTTAGTCCTTAGCCTAAGCATTTTAACCTTTCAAATTGACCTTAATTGACTTATTTAGATACTAATTGGCATTAATAAATCAAATTTTTGAGCTTGGTATGGTTTTTTGTGTCGTGTTTTGAGAAAATTAGCCCCAACACACTCTTTGTTCTAAGACAAAGCAACCCAACATAGTCTTTCCTCTCTGGAAGTGCGATGATTCACACTTATGCCCACTCTTCACATGTGATGGTCCTGTAGGATGCAACAATTTCCATTTATGTGCCTTTCTCTGAGTTTTGATTTGATCCGGAAGGTTTTCTTGACTCTTCGAACTTGTATGTGTCTCTATAAAGCCATTAATATGTTTAGATTTGGATTTGTTTGCCTTTAATGAGAGTTTGTTTCATTTTTCTTTCTTCTCGTCATTAGGGTTTATGAACACTTAAGCTTGATTAATTATTTGATTAAAGAACTTCATATTACAGTTGCAGTCTATGTGACTTATTTTGGTCAATGGTCTAGCTTCATTTTCATTTTCATTGGATTTGAAATTGAAAAGGAAAAGAAAAGAAAAAATTTAGTTTCTTAACAAGTTTTGGGTATTTTTCTTTCATTTTTGTGTATGAGTGTTAATTACCTTTGAGTGTCATCTCTTTTGATGTTTGGAAATTTCACCCAACTTTAGTTTGAGTCCTCTGTTAATGAAATCTCATATTACTTTTGATTTCATTGGGAATTTCCTTTACACTTAATTGGTTCTTTCATTGCATTAGTGAAGGAAGGTACTATTGTTCATAGGTAGTTTTGTTATATTGTTCTTTCACTGATTTGGAATCATCTTGTGTTTGTTTTGAACAATTATCTTTCAGAGATTAAATTTGCATAGTTATAGTTTTAATTTTCATAATAGGAAAGGAAATTCTGCATAGATTACATTTGCATAGTTTTTAGGGGAATTGTGCATAGATTACATTGCATGGTTTTGCATATTTTAGGGATTTGAATTGAATTGAAATAATGAAATTGAATTATCTAGTTAGGAATCATATTTGATTGTGCATCATTATTTATTTATTCCTTATCATAGATAGATCTTCACATAAATAAATGAGTTATTTTCATCATGCTAGTTGCATGATAGGAAGTTGGGGTGAATTCATATCATGAGCCTTGAAATTGAAATTTAATTGAAGATCAACTTTAAAATTTACACAATCAATGTAAGGATTATTTGGAACCTTAACGACACACATATAGGTATAGGCTAGACACGTGTTTCAACATCTTTAAACATAGGAGTTGTTGTTACCTGTCTGCGTTACATTCTGGGGGTAGTCAGTATTCCATGTATGTAAGTATATCAGATCATTCTCCACATATCCTTGGTCATTTTGGATGGCACTCCATGTATGAAAAGTATATCGGAATACTTCATATCGATTAGAATCCATTAGGCAACACTATCACAGACTATGCTTCCATGTACCTTTGGGTTTATTTTGGAAGTCACCTATATATTATTATCTTGCCATAGGTAACTGAGTTAGCAACCTTGTCTACTATGATACACTGAACACAACATTTGGGGAGATTTCCTCCATGTACTAGAAGCAATACATTGCACTTCATAGTGGCTTGGTAAACCCTTTTCCCTGATTACCCTTGTTTTGTTTTATTTGTATTTCTAATTTCTAAAATCAATTAATTGACCGCGGAACAACATCCTCACTGTGGAAGAACTCCTTAGTAGATCTTAGGTTGAGATTAATGGAAACATTTCTTGAGTCTACTAGTCAGAAGAAACCCTCTGACAAGAATTCTAGTCCTTTTCCTTCTTTTGGAAACATTGGTGCAACTTATATGGCAACATTTTCCCTTCTTGGATTTACCATTGGTTTACCAATTTGGTTGTTTTCGACCTCCTTGGTTCCAAATATCCAAATTGGTTCTCAACGAGGTATTCCTTTACTTGAACCACGTCAACCTCAAGTTGATCCTAATTTGACCCTTTACCTTCTTCATTTATTATTTCTTCATCCTTGTATTCCTCCTCCCTTGGTGAAAGTCTCGATTCAAGTAATAAGGAAGCTAAGAAGAAGAAGAAGAAAAATAAGCAGGGGGTAACCAAGTGAACATTGCTATGAATGAAACTAATGTTGATAAACATTAAAATAAGAACTGTAAAGTTAAATTCCCTTGCATAAATTGTAAGGGTGATCACCATATTAGAGATTTCCTCGGTATTCCTTGCATATTAGAAGTGTGATCCATGGGAAAAAGGGTAAAGTTAATGTTTCCTATATATTATGTGAAGGGTATCATCCTATTCACATGTTTCCTTATACGGATGAAGCCTCAAATGTGTTGGAAAATATTATATCTTCTCAGCCACAACTCTTGGTTGGTTACCAGAAGCTTTCTCTCAATCCTCCACTAATTGATGAAGTGATTGATTTGAATCCAATCAATCCCAGTCTCTCTCAACATGAATCCCATGATTCTGTTCCCAATCAGCCATCGGTTGAGAAAATGGTTGACTCGATTCCACCTTTAGGTGATCACACTTTTCCTGTTGAGATTGAAGTTCATATCGCCAAATTTCTTCTTGTTTCTTTAGGTCTTGTTGAACAAGGGGACATTTATCCTATTTTCAAAGAACCATCTCCAAGTAATGACTCACTTGGTAAAACTATTCCACAGGTACAAGTAAGTCAACCCATTTATAACATGCCACAAGTGTCAATTAGTTAACCTGATATAGGAATGATGCAAATTCCATCAGGGAAACCATTACAAGGAATACCCCAAGCTCCTATTGGTCAAAAAACAACCACGCAACAACCTTATTCAAGCCAATATTTCCAAGGTTAACCTTTTCAACAATATCAAGGCTTTCATGGGACTAGACAACCTTGTATGGGTTATCCTAATTATCAAAACAATCTATATCAAGCTAGGATGCAAATATTA
The DNA here is from genome assembly GCA_000404065.3 of Pinus taeda. Classification (NCBI taxonomy): domain Eukaryota; kingdom Viridiplantae; phylum Streptophyta; class Pinopsida; order Pinales; family Pinaceae; genus Pinus; species Pinus taeda. Next base: position 5,004 of record APFE030492585.1, on the reverse strand, counting down.
ATAGCCCAACCCATCCCATCCTATCTTGGATATCCCTCACCAATAATTAACCTTCCCCCACAAGTTTATTGAGATACGAAGGGTCAGAGCATAGTTCCTTTTCTTGTGTCAAGCTCGTTAAAAAATGAAACAAGGTCCCGGAGTAGAGTTCCTTTTCTTTTTTCAAGCTCATTAAAAAATGAAACAAGGTCCCAAAGAAGAGTTCCTTTTCTTGTGTCAAACTCGTTAAAAAATGAAACAAGGTTTCCTGAGTATAGTTCTTTTACTATTTCAAACTCATTAACAAATGAAACAGATCCCCCTTCCAATTTGAGTCTTTGATTAGATCTTGTAAATGTTGAATCGAGTCTTTCACTTGATCTCGTAAATGAGCCTTCATTCCATCCACCTATTAGTAGCTAGTAGTCAACTTGGGTGGGTGAAATGAATCATAGGGGGCATGTCCTTATAATTAAGTCATTATGTTGTGGGCATGAAAACCAATTCTAGGCATAGCTTCTTCTCTGTTTCAAGCTTTCATAAAAATGAAACCCCTCTCAAGCATAATTTTTTATTATTTCAAGCTTGTGTAAAATTGAAACCAATTTCAAGCATAGTTTCTCGTGTTTCAATATTATGTAAAAATGAAACCATTATCATCCTATCCTACATGATTGCCAATTTTATTAGCCTATTTTGTTGGAAATAATACTGAGAGGGGGGGGTGAATCAGTGTTATCAAATCCTTTTCAATATGCCTTCCTTAATTTAATCTTCAAATATTTATCATTAACTTGTATATAATAATGAGAATGAAACAAGAAAAACAGATAGTCACACCAAAGAACACCAGATATAAAGTGGAAACCCAATGTGGGTGAAAACCACCTGCTGCAATATGTCTCTATCTTCTTTCAATTAGAAACTTCTTTTACAATGATTTTGTACTGGTGCAGTCCTTTACTAGTACGCAGGTTGCAACCTGCAGAGAGCTACAAGTCTCTCTCGTTTTCCAGTCTCTCCTGGAAGGGAGCTACAACCCCCTTAGCTCTTTTACTTCTTAAAGGACCACATTTCATTAATTTTCAAACTGGATCCATGAACATCAAATAATCATCAAGTACATGTAAATCACCCAATCTCCTTATACAATAAACCAATGAATCACCCAACTCTTCAGAATGCTATAAACAGAAAAGTAATACCAGGAATCTAAACCTAGAACTTTGCTGCAATAGATAAAAGACAATCAACAAATGTTTCAAGATAAGACCGCAACTTCACCAACAGGGGCTTGCGTATATCTGCAGCTCTTCTGAGACTGAACTGCGAAGATCCGCATTGGTTGTTCTTCTGCTCTGCGTACTTTTCTTCAGATCCGCACCTTTACTTCTGACTTACAGTGTACATCCACACTGTGCCTTCTTCTTGCCTGCGTACCTCGCACTTCGCCCTTTACGGTTCTGCGTGCACCCCGCACTGTGCCTTCTCCTGCGCTGTGTACCCCGCACTGCACCTTTCGCTCCGCAGCATACTCCCACATTGAACCTTTTACTGAGCTGCGTACCACCGCATTGCGCCTTCGAATCGCCTGCGGACTTCTGATTAGGGCCAAATTTACCGTCCTCCAATGTGCCACAGTCAGTCAGATCCACAGATCTGTTCATGCGCCCGAGAGATCACGACATGTCAATAGATTCACCTAAGGTTATCCCCTTGTTTTAGATCTAGCTTTTAAAACCAATCACCCAAAAATTTCAGATCTTAAGATATTCAAATTTCACAAGTATATGGCCAAGAGATATCCTTTCCTTTTTATAAGCAAGCCTTTCACAATACCATGGTCCAAAACCATAATAACACAATACCATGATCCCAATACCTTGGATCAATATTTGTAGATGCAATACCATGGACCAAAACCATAGGATCAAAAACTGTCGGACTAATACCATGAACCATTCATGATGATTCCCATGTGCATGCACTTTAATGCATTGGAGAGAGTGAAACTGGAGTCCGCACCTTCTGAATGTATCGCCTGCGAGCATGTACGCACTCCTTGGTCGGTGTACCTCCAGGTCCGCAGCTTCTTCTAGGATTACCTGCGGGTATCTTAATTTCCATGATTTTGAGTGCCTGAACTAAGATCTGCCACAAGAGTGAGTTGCCATCAAGTACAACACCTATACCATAGAGCCAAACCA
>APFE030492583.1:0-12373 GCA_000404065.3 Pinus taeda | reverse complement strand
TATGCACTACTTTCTAGGCATGGAGGTGTGACAGAAAGATGGTGAAGTATTTGTTCCTCAAGGCAAGTATGCCAATGAGATACTCAAGCGCTTTCACATGGAGAAGTGCAATCCCATGCAGATTCCTCTAGCTGGGAACTGGAGGAAAGAGGATGCTACTTCAGGTGAGGTAGTAGCTACTATTGTTTATCGGCAGCTGGTGGGTTCACTTATGTATCTGGTGAACACTTGATCCGACTTATGCTTTGCGGTGAACCAACTAAGTCAAGCTATGGTTCATCGTACCAAGTTATTTTGTAAGGCAACGAAGTATGCACTGAGATACCTCAGAGGCACATCTCAGTTCGAATTGTGGTATAGACAAACATAGGAAGTGAAGCTTCAGGGCTTCACAGATGCGGATTGGGCAGGGAGTCCATCAGACTGGAAGAGCACTTCTGGAGGAATCTTCAACCTTGGTTCAACCGTAGTTTCCTGGTACATCAGGAAACAGAGGTCAGTTGTACTTAGCTCAGAAGAGGCTAAATACATGGTTGCTAGTCAGGCTGCATGTGAGGTCATTTGGATGCAGAAGATTCTAGTGGGATTGTTTGGTCAGAGGATGGATCCAACCGTGATCTACCGCAATAATCAGAGTTGTATCAAACTCTCTGAGAATCCAATTTTTCATGACAGGTCCAAGCACATTGATATCCGGTATCACCATCTTCGAGACTGTGTGGTCAAGAGGATCATGTTGTTGTTGTATGTTTCGACCAAGGAACAGGATGTAGATATTTTGACAAAGGCATTGTCAAAATGCAAGTTCGAGTTCCATAGAAACAAGATTGGGGTTACTAATAATCCCTTTCTTGTTGAGAGGGAATGTTGATAATAGCAACAAGAAATGCTAAATATAGAAGTGTTAAATTTAGTACTGTTATAAATAGCATTTCGGGATATCTTCCTATTTTAGTTAGTCCCTGAACTAAAATAGAGAAGCAAAAATTCGAATTTGATATTAGCAATTGTTTATAAAATAATTAATTAGTTCATCTTGAGTTAATTAGTTGTAGAAAATCAGACATGAAGTCTATGTGGGGACATGCATTGGTTGAGGAATTTATCCATCAGTTAAAGAGATAAGAATGAGTTGTAATTAGTTCGCTCAACTAACTGAGTCAAGTCTAGTTAAATTAATTCAAATAGTTTGTTGAATTAATTGTGAGTTTAGTTAGTTAATGCATGCATGCATGTAACTACTACACTTTAGATAATTGAATATTCTCTCATAAATAACTCATGCATGTCAGTTTACACAGAGACCTAGTTCAGATCAGATGGAGGGACAATGTACTATCAGTTGTAGGAACATTCCATTGTGAATATCTCTTGCATGCAGAAGGAATTCATTCCTTGGAGATTGCACAATTACTTCAGTTTAGTGAGTGTGATGAGGCCAATTCACACATGTGACATCATTGGACCCCAAGAAAAACTGTACAAGGAAATAGGAGGCTTGGAGGGTTGAAGGAAGGCATATCTAGTGTCTATTCAGTCTATGAGTTGTATTGTTTGATTGCAGAGAGAGCAGGATAGCTTGTGAGCTAATTCTTTTTATAACATGAACATATTTCCACTTGTATGATAATACGAAGATTGGGGTTTTAGGCTGAGGCTTTCCCCAGGTTATTTCTTCTGTGTTATGTGCGTTATGTGTGATTGATTTCTCATTCTCAGTTATATGTGTTTTAATTGATCTTGCTCATATTCGATTAAGCTTCCGCAAAGTTTGTTGTAGAAGTAGATCTTGTATTTTGTCTAGTATATTGCATAATCTGTTGACCTACAGTGGGAATTTCTACAAAAAGGATGACCACCAAGGTGAAATGAGGAAATAAGTACAACTTCCAACCCTCATTATCCACAATCGGATTTCAACCCACGATCCTTACTTAGATACCTAAAACATTGAATGCGATCACTTTGTATGAAACAATGGCTAATGGACCTCATGGTCACTAACCTCCCTTCTGTTGATTTGGAAGCTCAAGGAAAAATTCACTCCTTTGGACAACCTTCCTCATCCATAGAAGACCCTATTTTCCCTTTGAAGAATTTAATTTGGTCAAGGAAGACTATTTTTTTAATGTGAAAACCCACATGTGCACAAAAGTACATGTTGACCTAAAGGACAAATTGGGTCTCAAAAATCACATATAAATACAAGTCAAGTCAACAAACATCAAACACTTCTTCTTCTTCTTCTCTTGGAGGTTCATACACGTTTGAAATTGCAGGTCTTCTTTCACATGTGTGAGTAGGAGAGAGAAAATTTTAGAGGGGGCCAAAATATGTCTTTGACCAAAATTGACTTTTTGGTGTTTGGGAGCATTTTGACTTTATTTGAATTCAAATTTTGGATATGTTTTGGAGTTCGAATTATTTGGCAGGGAGGACGAATTTGGGCACTTTAACCTTGGTTGATTGCAATTTTACTATTAGGGTTTTTGCAGATTTTGACTTTGACTTTGATCAATTTTGAAGGGCTATTTTGGGACTATTTTGATTGCATTTTTGAATAGAATTCAAGGGAAATTTTTTGGACAATTGGCCGAGCTCCTTTGAAGGCAAGTTGATTGTTGGCCTTTGAGTTTTTGGGACTACTATTAATGTCGTTGACTTTGAGTAGAATTGTAAACATTGACTTGTTGACTAGATTTGACTTTGAGGCTTGTCTATTAGATATTGGATTGTAGATCTCTTGGATAGTCAAATAATTGACTTTGACTCTTTTGTTGATGAATTGGATTATTGTAATCTATCTTCTAAACATTTTATGATAATCTAATAAGAAGAAGAATTTGAAAGGGTTTCCCCCTTGTGGGTTTTTCCCTAGTCTTTAACCAAATCCTATGTCACTTATTGCTCTTGATTATCTTCTATTGTTAATTGCAATTACTATTCTATCTAAAATTGCTATTTGATATTAGAAGATCAAATTGAATTGAAAGTGATTGCTAATTGAAGAAAAGAATTGGGCTAAAGTGACTATAACAACATAGAATAGTGGAAAATTAACATGGTATTAGAGCTAAGGTGAAGACAAGCCCAAAGAGACAAGAGACTAAAGAAAACATCTTTGGAAGAAGTTGAAGGAACCTATTTGACTTGGTCAAGATGTCAACCTCTTACTTCAAGGATTCTAAGAAGGTGGGCGACTCATCAAATTTTGTTGCTTGAAAGATTAGGTTGGAAGTGATATTGGATGAAAATGATGTCCTAGAATATGTGGAAGGAAAAGTTCCTAAGCCTCCAAAGAATGCCCATGCTGCTACCAAGTATAAGTACAAGAAAGGTGAGATCAAATCTAAAAAAAATCATATTGACTCCTTGTAAGATCATTTGCTTTTTATGTTGGAAAATTGAAGAAGTGTAAGTACATCTATGATAAGTTGGTTGGGATGTATGAGGTCAACAACTTGAATCATATCCTCTCCTTGAAGAATAAACTCAAGGAATTGAAGATGAACAAGGGGGAATTTGTGCAGTCTTATGTCATGTGGGTATCCCAACTAAGAGATCAATTGCAAACTACTGGTGAGCCCATATCTGGCATAGAGTTGGTGTTGGTCACTCTTCAAGGTCTTCCTCTTATTTGGGAAACCTTCATCACTACTAAGTTCCTGACTTTTGATGAGCGCATTGGTAAATGTACTCAAGAAGAAACTAGGATGATTTCTAGGGGGAGGATTCAAAAGAATGAGGAAGGAGAGCCCTCTGCATTGGTTGCTCAAGCCAAGAAGAGGAAAGATAGAAGGAGACCATCTAATCCAAGAAATTCTTCTCCTGAATTCAAAGACTCCAAGAGAAGGCATAGAAAAAACATGCCTAAAGTTGAGTGCTTCAAATGCCATAAGCATGGTCACTATGACCAGGAGAAGTCAAAGGTCGATTAAGTGCTTATGATTTAATCAAAAGCTTTCTATTGCTCTCTAGATTTTTGGGAAACTTTTGACTCTGTCCCAAGGAACTCATTGTTCCACACAAAATGCTATATTAGAATCTTCGAGTCTCTCATAGTTGTTAGCATGAGACTTTATGAGATAGTTATATCTTAGCTTCACACTTTCCATGGACTCTCTGACTTCATTAGGAGCACCAATTGTGTAAAAAAGGTTGTGCCCTCTCATTGAACTTATTTGGGATATACATTGATGAGTTAAAGGCATGCCTCATAGAATATTTCTATTTACATAGATGTGATCCTTTTAGTCTCCTTCCCCAAAAGTTTTCAAAAAAACTTGATTAATTTGTAAATTTTTTGTAATTATAAATAATACATAATAAAACTAAAACTATAATATTTAATATATCCCAGAACCCCATCAAACTTCTACTTTTTCTCAAAAAAATAAAAAATAAATAAAATAAATAAAAATTTGGAAATTTCCATTAATAATATCTAAACTCAGGGGACGTGGTTCCCTCCCTATTTGAGCTAGAGAGCTTCCACATGCATTTTCATTTTTAGAATATCTTTTCCAAAATGCATCTCCTTTATACAAAATATCTCACCTACAATAATATTATATGGTATTAATTTCTAAGCCTACTTTTCAAGGATGTGATTGGGCCCGTGTTGAGAGAGTCCATACCCTATTGTTGCAGCACATGACGTGATGTGATGAAATGGATAATTTCATTAGCCAGAGATACGCTACGGCATAGATTATTCGATTTTTCGTATTCTTCTCGAAATTTTACGAAGTTTGGGACTACATAACAATCTCTCGCTGTGAAATATCTGATTACGACTGCTGTATATCTTTTTAAGAGTGAGTGCTCCTTTACTGATCCTCCTGAGACTGATTTGAGACTGATTTGAGGGCGTCTTCATAGGTCAGCTTACGTGCAATCTCCTGTGCCATTTCAACAAGATTGCTCATCACTTAGTTTCAAGAAGATCCCTTTTTTTTCAACAAGATTGCTCATTACCTAGTTTCAACAAGATCCCTTCTTTTTCTACAAGATTGTATGATTAGCCATTCAACCTAACAACTGATTGGCCTTCCTTTTCGAATGCTGAATTCGGACTTCGTTGAATTACTGCTTCATTAGTTCCCACAACTGTTAACAGCCTTCTTATTGAGAAAATCTATAAAGAGTTTGGAATCTCCTTCAATATTGATTTTACTGGACCCAATTCCCTCTTCTTTTGTCAATCCCGAAATAACCCCTTGTTCTCTGCCATATTGTTTGTTCATTCTCCTAAGTCTCTGCAGAGGACCAGCTTGATTTTACCTTGGTAGTCTCTGATTATGCCCACTGCCCCTGCTATATCCAGGCTTCCTTTCTATGCCCCATCGTAGTTAACCTTGCACTACCCAGGCTCAGCAGGATTTTTGAGGTCACCATCTGCGTTTTTTTTTTTTCAGAAGGATAAAAACGCTGGTTGTTATTAATTATATAAAAAACCAATACATTATAGTGAAATATTTTCATCAAAACAGTCCACCATAAGAAGACTATATGCTGCCAGAAAACAAGAACAGGCCAGGGTGGAAGACTATATGCTGCCAGAAAACAAGAACAGGCAAGGGTGAAGAAAGCCACCGTGGCCGAACCTAAATAAGTACACAATTACCATCGGCCTATAGCAGTAAGCCAAAAATAGTATCCATAAATCGGCATCATAAACGGGAGTAAAAAACCATGAAGAACAAAAACATAAGGACAGCATTGGGCTGCTAGGGACTGGACTGTGTGAGTTCAATCAGTAGACATCATCCTGGGAGGGTCATAGTCCCGACATCCATAGAGTAATTACCCATCCTCAAAATGATATGCATGCATCCACAATCGGATCCCAATGAATATGGTGGAAAGATATATGTTGAAAGGATCTTTTAAGATATTCAATGTTTCTGAGCCGACCCTGTAAGAGGATAAACCCAGCATATGATTGATTAGTGCTTGTGAGTCTCCAAAGATCTGCAAGCTTGGTATATCCAAGAAACTGGTGAACCATAATAAACCCCAAAGTGCAATGGTTTCAGCGTTCATATTAGTGCCATTTCCCCAGACCATTTCCCCAGACCATCTGTGTCTTCATCTCTTCGATCAAGTTTATTTCTTCTGATTGGGATGAGATTATTTTCTATTCATTTGTTACCTTCGCTGACTCTTTTTGTGCTCTTTTGATCTGAAACCACACCTATGCAGGGGATAATCTTTTGCTCATAAAAATCATAAGATTCGTCGCTTTCCATAGATTACACCCCAACAATTCCTGCATTGTATTCACCATTAGAATGGGCTGCTTTGTCCAAGTTCTCCATAAAAACCATACCTTAGATGCAAAGGCACTCTTGTGCAGGGAACTGCTACTTTCTTCTGCCTCCAATCATACATTGCACCTCGAAGGACCAATATTGCCTCTGAATTTCTAAGGAGGAAAAGTATCATTGGATTCCATACCTTTCTCCAGATTTTGCTATATCATTGGATTCCGTACCTTTCTCCAGATTTTATGTTGGACTAAATCCTTTTTCTCTACAAAGCACACCATGTTGCCTTCTTTGACACCGTAACTACCATTTGCATCTTTGTTCCAGCCAAAACTCTACTCTCCTTTCCTCTTGAGAAATCTTCTTAGGGACAGAATTGCTTCCAATGTAGAATTTCTTTCCTTATCAATCTCAATGGACTAATTAGAGATCATTTTCCAGGTTTGCAATGACTTGGATGGGTCTTCATTTTCTTCCTAGTAGTCACTGTTTTTTTTTCATTCTTTCTCCTTTATCTTATTTCTGACATCCTTTCATTCTCCTCTTCTTTGAATGGTGTGTGGCCATTCCATGGATCATCCCAGAATAATACATTGGTTCCTGATTTAACCTCCCTGAAAACAAGGTCAGATATGGTTTTACATTTTTGGATATGCTATTCCAGATTGGTAACCTTTTCGGTATATCTCTGAGCTTGATCATTTCTGTCGGGTTCTTCCTTTTTAACTATTTTAACCTTACTATGCTTTCCCACTGAGCATCAGATTCCTGAAGTAATCTACAAAACGACTTGGTTATAAAATTGGCTAGCTTTAGCCTTTTATTCAATTAAATAGCATACTCTTCTAAAAAGTGTATTTCCTCAAACTATCAGATGCAATGAGGAAGTAGTTTGTACCAAATGAATCATTAAAACATGATAATGTGTCAAATAGCCTTGCAGTCCATAAGAAGGATTAGATGTTAATTTATGGTAATGATTCTAATTTGCTTTTTATGGCTGGTTATAAGTATAACTACATATGTACTTTAGTTCCTGCAAGTTTCTGCTTGAATAGGTAAGGGGTTTATTGTAAAAGAAATTAGTGATTTTTGATTCTGCATTGTTATATGGTAAGCCAATCTTTGTTTTCTGTGCAGTACTACAGGAGTACAATGAAGAATGGAAAGCAATGCCAACTCAGAGAAACTGTTTGAAAAGAAAAGGTGGCAGAAGGTTATCATCACAGTTTGATGAAAAGTTGATTCTTCAAGAGAAAATCTTGATCTCGTTTATGCTCTCTAGTTTTAGTTTGAAAATTTGGACCTTTGTTCATAAGTACATGCAGTTTGAAAGCACTAGGATGGGGTGTTTTACCGTGAGGTGAATTAAAATCATCTTGATTGATGCTCTCTCATATATGCTGTCTAGTTTTAGTTTGAAAATCTAGACCTCTGATCATAAGTACATGCACTTTGAAAACAGTGGGAGGTGAACTGAAACCATTTTGCTTGAGGTGAACTGAAACCATCGTGTGATGTTAATTGCAACCTTTCAAAAATGTATGCACTAATAACATATGATTTTGGAGATTGAAATATTGCTCATCTTGGCTGGCAATATAAGCTTTTTTTCCCCTTTCAATAACAGCAAGTGAGAACATTATCTCATTCTCGTACATTATTTTCTTAAAAAAAAGCTTCACACCTTTCAATCTTTAGCTTATTTATCAGATGAACAGATGTATTGCAGGAAATGCATGGCTAAAATTTAAATATCAAAAGGGATCTCTATTTTGTTATAACGGCAGTATTATGGACTAAGGCTGCTGTTTTTAATTTTTGCATTTTTCCATCTTTGTTTGTCTCACATATATGTGGGTAAAATTCCGCTCTAGCAATGGAGTCTGATCAACATTAAGAATTTTATTTTTATATGCAATGCGTAATTTAAAACTATGAGCATTTATTTATATTTAATCTTAGAACTGAGAATTGAATCCTGGTAAGAGTTCTTCAAAACAATTTTTATTATGATGCCAATGTATGACATCGGTTTCTCCAAACCCTTGTTAGCTATATGACCCACATCTAGCCTTAGTAGCCCATTTGTAGTGATATGTGTGTCTTACAGTTTCAACCATCATTTTAAATGTGTTTGGGTGTGTGAGTTCACTTTGTAGATTACCTAGAGATATCAATGGAAGGATATTGTAGATCAAGAAAGTCTGAACAAAGTTGCAGGTTAAAACTATTAATACTTTTTCTATTACTCATAAAACTTGGGCACTCTTTTCCAGAGAATTGTTAATTCAATTTGAAAAGAAATAATTGCTCTTTATTTGGTACTTTGAGAATCTAAATTGCGCTAAATGTGATTTCATAGGTATCTCTGGAGGAAGCTTTGCTATGTCCATGAGTTTTGCAAGCATATTTGTTGTTCTTTTCCGTTTGTTAGGTAATGTGAGTCCTAAGATAACTGACACAACTAATCTGTGGCTTGACTAGCCGCGACCCAGGGGCATCTAAGCTGTCAAAATTGTTGTAGAATGTAACTAGGTTCGATCTTCATAATGACTTGTAATTATATATTTATGTAATGGAGAATGCAAAGATAATAAAATGTATTTTTGTAATACTTGTCTCATGGGTTTCATGAGCAAAGAGTTTTTTTATTATAGGTCAAAGACTTCTTCTTGAAGTATTTAGGGATTTGTCATCTTGTCGTTAAAGAAGTCATGTATATGAAGTGATGTTACACTCAATGGACGAATTATTGATGTAAAAGTATGCCTCAAAACTTTGTCATATTGCTCCTTGAAGATGGCTCAATACACGTTGGAGATCCTACCTTATTCATGTTGGCCTACACACTTGCTCAAGTCGGCTTCTTGACAAAAGGTCATGTCGGCCTAGAAGTAGTAAGACTGTCTCTATATATAGATGGCCTGCAACATCATTTGGCACCATGAAGTTCAGAGAAGTTTTGTGATTACAGTGCTATTGAAGGACCACAAAAAGAATGAAATAATAGAGGAAGACAACAAATGAAAGAAGGATAAATATACCAATAATCTGGTTCTCATCCACCGAGTTCAGTCACATGAAAAACGTGCAAAGTAAGGAATTTCTTTCTGAGCTAAGTCTAAAGATAGGAATGCGAAGGAGGAATCTACTCAAAAAGGGAACTGTGATCCGATACTAAAGAGTTGAGGCACTTATAGAGCTCCACCTTGGATTAAAGGTGTAACTTAAAAGGTGCAGAAAAGTATTGACAGTGTATTGAAGAGAGCCGAGAAAGAGTACCTTGTTGAGGGCTACCGAAATAGAGACCTAGTTTCTGTTAATTTTAGGTATGTTCTATGCTTAGAGAAATTTAATTCAATTTTCACAGTTAGCTCAATATCTTTTCCACATTAGCAATCACATCAGCATTAAATTAAATTGCAGATAGAACATAAATATAAATTATAGAAGACAAGCCAAGACAAGAGGACACAAGATGGGGTGCTAGCCAGGGACAAACCCCAATGTGGGGAACCCTTGATCAATTCTTCTTATATGTTCTTCAATAGTTCAACACAGAAAGAGGGAGATAGTACATTTACAACAAAAGTCGACACTTTGACTTATCTAGATAAGAGCATAGATCATCTCTAAGAAGATGATACATGAGATCACTTGAAGACAAGCTACTTCATTCGATTCTCCAAGGTGACTCCACCTATCATTGTGCTACATCTCGTCATCATGTTGCACCTCATCACAGTGCTGGACCTAATGACCATGCTATACACTTCATGTTGTTGCCCCTGTCACTGTGATGCTTCAATCACTGAGTTTCTCTCATCACTGATCTGCACCCAATGCTGCATTCATCATTGCATCCAATATGTTTCTTTACACTCACCAGTCTTATCTACTTGCTATGGCTTACAGCCTAGCAGAGTAGCTAGACTCCTCCAAAGTGCAGTCAACTAATAGTTACAATGTTTGCCTTGATTTGTCTGCAATTGTCCTCTAAGGGAAGGGTGTCTCTACCTTCCACAAGACTGTCCTCCATTTATTACATCATGTATATATCTTACATGATATTAGACTGAATATGTCGTTATCATGTGTTCACTAGATAACATACAACTTAGAGAGCAGAATTCACTGTTTCTTCTTTATGACAGTGAATTCCCAGTCCTTAACTCATGCCTTGTAACTGTTTTATCTACAGTACTATGCTGTTACCTACAACACACCTAGGCACCTACAACACTTAGTCCATGTTGTCATCTTCAACACACTTAGGCACCTACAACACCTAGACATGTTGTCACCTACAACATACATTTTGCCTCTTTGTACTGTTGATAAGGGTTGCGTATTGTAGACACAATAGTAGCTAGGTATCATTGATTAGACTGCGGCTTAGGGCCTTTGTTTATCGTTCGTTAGGCCTCCTTACACTACGGCTAGGGCACCTTATTAGATTGTGGATTAGCTCCTCCTTAACGCTGCTAGAGCTCTCCTTTGACTGTAGCCAAGTCTATCCCTTGTCTACAGCTGAGGTTAGAACATGTGGCTAGGGTTGCGTATTAGGGTAGCGTGTATAGGCTCCTTTGGACAATGTATGAGGGCAGATTAGGGCAGTGAAGGGAGCCTCCTTAGTATTGTTAATGTATCCCTCTTGCTGCTTCTATGGGCTATCTGAAACCCTTCCAGGACAGCGTATATATTAGGGCATGATGGGATTGCATTAGGGTCTGTTGTTAGGCCTCCTTCACCATGCTAGATCTCCCTTCCTTTCTGTGCCTAGGGCTTCTTCATTAGGGCAGCGTAGATCTCCATTAGGGTAGCATAGATCCTTTCTCCCATTAGGGCAACATTATCCCTTAGGATCTCTCCTCCTACTAAAACCTAAAGACACATAGAGGGGAAGAGATCCCAAGTGAGTGTGTAGAAATGACTTGAAGGCCACCTCTATTTATACTAAAACCTCGAGCACAAGTGGGGTTTGTTCAGTTGCTAGCCGACCTTGACAGATTGTCCCATAACACAAATAAATTCATATCTCCATGATTACTTATTGGAATCAGATGATCTTTAGATCAATCCTACACCTCTCGATGAGAGGCATCCAAGAAAAATAGCAGGTGCCTTTAATAAGATGACCCACATGGAGTTTGGCCCTAGTTTCCAATTTTAAAAGTTTCTCTAAGCATAGTCAAAGGAATAAGTATAGTAAAGTGCATAAAATAAGGATCGAATTAGAAGAGGCCGAGAAGGGTAACAAAGGAAAGTGACAAGGTTTTGAAGCCATACTGAAGTCAAGGTTCAATGTCTTGGTAATGGTACTTGTCAATTAAAAATACATTAGAAGAATTTCTTTCGGGTTTTCCTCTCCAAGAGGGAGAGGTTTTAGCCCTGGCTTGAAGCCTAATCATTGTCACTACTCTTATTGCTTTTATTGCTATTTGATGTATTGCACGTAAATAATAATAAAGGACAACGATAATACCAGAAGAGTTACACAAGTAGTAATCATGTAAGAGAATTCGAATTAATCTTTTCCCTACCCAATTCTCAACATGGTATCAGAGCTATGGTTACAGTCAAGGCCATCTCAGTGACACTTAAGGGTTGGCTATCTCTTGGGCAAAGGATTGAAGTCACCACAATGACTGTTTCAACACTATATCTCTACATTACTTCTAGTTCGATGATCTTAGAGAGATAGGTTCGGACAAAAATTCAAAGAGAATATTTTTAGTGATGTAACAAAAGCTCGGATTTCACAAGAATATTGTGGTGATATTAGAAATCATGTTTCGATGGAATTACAGGGAAGAACTTTGATGTTTTCGGTGTTTCCACAGTCTCACAGTTTGGATACTACTTCAGTTCGGTCCCTGTTAAATTTGGACAACTAGGTCCAAACTCCATGTTCTGATGCTCAGATTAAGAGGCTAATATTTTTGTTGGATTCCTCTTTTTGAGAGGTGTAAAATCCATATAAAAATAGTCTTAATCCGATGAGCAGAACTTATATTTTGAATTTATTATTCTTAATAAATTATATGTGCAAGGTCGGCCAGTAGGCTCACATGCCCAATAGATGTGTCACACACCCTCAT